>JARYGA010056641.1:0-40015 GCA_030545235.1 Helianthus tuberosus
ATATGAAATACTGAAATAAACGTGCTGACTAAATTACTCATGCAACACTTAATAAACATGCGACTAATAAAACTCATTCTTTTCCACGCCCCTTTTTTGGGCCAAATCCATGAATCTGGTCGGTTTCTTCGCGGAACCTATTGGGCCATGTACTGGGCCCAGATGATGCTTCCCGTATCAAAAGCACACAACTTGTTGCTGGAACACATGATTTAAGCCGGATGTCTAGGATGCGGCCTACTGTGGTTCAACATACTATTGGTTACCACCCAACACCGTCCCTTATATAAGGAAAGGCAAGAGAGGTTAGAGAAGGGTTGATTTTCTCCTTCCTCTCCCCACTCTATAACTTTTATACACATATACATTGACGTGTGTTGGAGTGCGTATGATTTATTATATTTTTAAGTACTTTTTACTCTTTTAACAAGTTTTAAATTTATAAAATACGATATAACACTATCATTCTCTACAACAAGCTAGGGCAAATGCACCCATCGTTGGCGTAGTATAGTGATGGAAAGATACCGAGGTCATCCAAGGACACAAGAGCTTTTAATACCGAATTATCGTCAATATCTAATCGACCCAAATTTTGAGAAAAGGTTTTAAGAAAATAAAGAAAGAAACTAAAGTAATAAAAGAAACTAATAAACAAGAAAGAATCACTTGGTTCTGACTTATCTTTTATGAATCCTTTGATGTTTTCGCACTTTGGGTTTTTAAGAGATTATCTTAGCTATAGTGGCATGTCCCTAGTTTGGAGGCAACGCTACCCTTGGACATATTGGTCTGAGACAGCAGGGATACAGTCCCGTAAGGCCGGAATATTGAAAGATAATTAAGGAAGTTATTAATGAAAAATGTGGCATTGCCCTTGTAGGATCGTATTCGGACATAAACGAGTCGCTTAGAAGAGTTTATCTCAGTTTGAACGGCGGAAACAGACAAACCGAGTACAATTCAGCAAGTATTCACTATAAACTGTTGATATTATTGATCTGGATAACGTTTACAACCTGACGACACTTCGGCAGCACTTCGTGGCTCACCGGAAGACAACACCTAGAACTATGTGTATGATTTCGCTCATACAACCCTATTTATAGGCCTACTGATTTCGCTTTTACATACATGACACAAGAGTGAAACCAGATAGTTACCATATAAGCGAAGTCATCACTTTGACACATGAGCGAAATCTGATCTTGACACATAAGCGAAATCATGAAATACATTTTGACCGAAATCAGTAACTTCTTATCATAAATGTTTTTGTCTCTTGTGAGGTGATGCAATGATGACATCACTATTATGATGTCATCATCCAAGATGTTGACATCATCCTCTTTCAGATCTGCAACGAGACTGAGACTCGACATAAGACGAAGACGACAGATGTATGCACCAACAGACTCCCCCTCAGATGTTGACGGAGTCTTCAGTGTCGAGTCTTTGCATCTTCAGTCTTGATCAGTCTCTAGGCTTCTCTCTCTCTATCTTCATCTCTTTCTCTTAAATCACCAACAAACTTCTTCTTTTAGATTTTGACAACTTTAAATTCATCATCATCAACATGCACTCCTCCTCAAATGTTGACTCATCCTACATACAACTATACCACAAACATAAGTTTTATGATAAACATTTAAGCATATAGATACCATTTGAAACTATCTCAAACAAATATATCAATCCATTTCTGATGAACCAATTGAAACTATATCGTTTTTCTTATCAAAATAACACACTCTCCCAAACCATCTGTTCATCATGTTTAGCACTTAGAATTTTGAAAATCAGCTTTTCAATATCAGTCGTCGAAAATCTTTTTGTATTTTACAAAATTTATGCTAAAACACATCAAAAAACTTTTTGAATTTTCTTGAAAGAAAATAACTGACACCACTTGTAGAATCAAGAAAATGCAGAAATGAAATATTTACAAACAATATTTTTGTGAGTTTGTGCAAGAGGATCATATCAGTTTTTGAGACACATCACCAACACCGTTAAGCTTCATTTCATTTTAAGTTCTAAACGATTCACTTAGATTGTCAGTATACTGGTCCACTTAAATTCTCACACAAAGTTCAACTGCTTCGAGATATGGAATAATGTCTTAAGCACTTAAAACTTAATCATGTGTCCCACCTCAGAATATACTCCCGTATCCAGATCCCAATATTCAGTCTTACAGGTGAGTATACCACACATGATATCTGTAAGGGGTTATAATGCGAGGGCCGTGAGAGCTCAGGTCGATACTCCCGTATACGCAGAGAGATGACGGCTTCGACTTTTGGTGTGTCCCCTTTAGAGGATCTTTTGTTACAACAGCAATGACTATCAATTTTATTGTTTCATCAATTTGCAGAGGGCAGCGCTATATTTCAAGCAAGCAGAAAGTATTCTCCGGGGACTAGGCCATTGCTTCCGCAAAATCAGAAGTCCCGGGATAATACCCCAGATATCACTGAGTATAAAGACCTAGTATCTCAGAAAAAGGGACCTTTCAAACAAGATTTCGGGGGTTACCCATATATCCGAGAGATGTTTCCCCACGATATAAGCAAGTTTGAAATTTAGGTTTATATCTCGTCACAATCTACTAAATGTGCAAAAACCTACTGGCACATCATCAGTGAGACCGTTTATCACTTTTTAACTTTCCATTTCTTTAGCATGCAGTGATAGTCCACTGATGTACTATCATTTCCTCTTTTTGACAACAAAACTCATTTTCAATTTATCATGTTTTTGTCTTTTTCAAATTTTCAAATGTTTTTGGATTTTCTAAAAATTTTACTCCCCCTAAAATGCAAACACATTTTAGGAAATTTAAAAATAAACTGTACAAACAACGTGACAACTGATATCAAATTGCTTCAAACCGCCATTCACTTGGCATAAACAATCAGAACTCCCCCTTTCAACAAACTATTTTCTCATTTAGATTTCAAAACACTTAAGTTTGTTTTAATCAAAATGATTTTTCCGGAAAATGAGTTTGTTTTTATCACTTATAGGGGCATGGTTCATCATATTGTTCCCAAAATATCATTTGTAGAAAATCAAGTACAACTTAATGTCCCTGATTTACCACTTGTAAGTGAAAACCTTTTCAACCACTTGTAAGTCGAAATATCACAGTTACCATCCTGTGAATTTCTCAAGAAATATGCCGATTCCTGCTCCTCGCTTACCAACCTGGGAGCTCCGGCAAGTCCAGAGACTTACTGTTCGTAATATGTACCATCCCAGTCACAAACCAGGGATGGTTCAACTTTATCTTTCTTCGTTTTCTTCTCATAGAACTCCTTCACTCCTTTGACTTTTCTGTCAACCATTTTACCAAAAATATGGTGAACTTTGGAGTTAAAAACTTTATCAACATCAAATTCATTTTTATCATCATAAAATTGATTTGATATCTCAACTTTACCAATTTTCTTTTTAAAATTTTCAGCCCGAAGTGGTGGAAAATTATCATCATCCACAGCCAGAACTGATCCTTCACTTTTTGAAACAACCTGTGGCTCATCTGATTTTGTGGAATCAGATTCATCGCCAGAAGATAGCTCCTCTGATTTTGACCTATTAGAATCATCGCTAGAACTATCAACAGACTTCTTAACAACCCATTTCTGGTTGTCAGATTTAGCTCTTTTGTTGTAAAACTTGTTTGAACATTCACCAATTTCAAATGTAGAATTTTTGAATAACTTTGTTCTGTCAATTGGTGGTTCAAACTCAATGACTTTCTCTTTGAGTTTACGAGAAACTCCCTGTTTTGACTGTATTGCCTTTGAACAATCTCTGGCAATATGTCCAATAGTGTTGCATTGGAAACAGGTTCTCGTATCTTTTCTCTGATCAGCCATCTTCTTCATATCATCTTGCTTCTTTGCAAGGAACTCACTGTTTGACTGTCTCCAGAATTCTTTCTTTTCTTCTTCTGCTGATGTACCTGAAACAAATGTCAACTTTGCTTTAAAATCACGAACATATTTTTCATTTTTCTGTTTTTCTGTTGGAATAAATCCAAGACCTTTCTTTTTGAAATTACGGTTAGGGTTTGGTTTCTTGTGAAAACCATAACCAGAACTGTAACCTTTTTTCTTGTTTAATCTTTGTTGTACTCTTGAGGTGTAAGGTTTAGGTTTACCATTAAGATTTAAATCTTTTATTTCAGAAATATTAATTTCTGTAAGTTTGAAAATCTTTTTTATCATCTCAGTTTTTACACCTCTTATTGGAAATTCCTCATCAGAATATAATTTGTCGGAATCATTCAATGTATATGCAACTTTGAATGTTTCGTCACTCAAATTAGATTTTGATAACAGGAATTCTTTGTTGTAAACCCTTTTTCCCTGTTTGTCGGATTGACTCGGATTGCTGGACTCAAACTTTGACTCCGACATAGACCCTGACTTTGACTCCTCTGTTTCATCTTTATCCAACACCTGATCGACCACCTTTTTTATTAACTCGGACTCATGATCAGTATCAGATGATGTAAACGTGACATCTATATTTTCTGGCAAATTGACCGAGGACTCCGACTCCCATTGTAAATTTGTTGCTTTTTCGACTCTTTCCTGATTTGGATTTCTGGGAAAATATCCATTTTCTAACGGGGGTGGACACTTGTTGTAACCGACATCTTGTTTCTTACCAGAATCCTTCTTTTTAGTCTTTTTCTTTGTGTCACTCTTCTTCTTGTTCTTCTTTTCTGGAGTCTTTTCTTCAGTCACTTTTCCATCATCATTCTTTTCTTCAGTTACTCCATCCTCTTCAAATGCCTTCATGCCTTCAACAGTCGGATAAATCCTGTCAATGACATAAGAAGTACATGAGTAACTTTTCAACAAACGATTAACTCTTTCAGTTTCTATTCTTTGCAATTCCAGTTTCTGTTCAAGCACAACACACTTCTCAATGTAGTTGTTCACCACTTTTTGTTTCGTCATAAAAGCACCCTGAAGTGTCTTCATTGCTGTAGCTTGTTCTTCACTTGTTTGATTATACTGATTCATTGCTTTGTTCAGTACATCATAAGATTCCTTCAAACTATTTAAGTTATAGATCGGTGTACTGTTCTGTTTTTTCACAGCTTCACAGTTTTCACACTTCACTGGAATCTTCTTTACATCAACTTCTTCATCAACTTTGAAATTTGGAACTTCAACCTTTACTTTCCTTTTGATCACTGGAATTTCTTCGTCATCACTGCTCACTGGTGTTTTTACCTTTTTCTTCTTCTTTTTAACTTTTTCATCTTCACTATCACTTTCAGCAATCAATTTCATATCAGCATCAAATTTTCTCGCCCAATATTCAGTATCATCATCACTATCTTCTTCAACTCGGGCTACAAAAGCATTTTGAGCTTGAGTTTGATCTGGAACATAATTATCCCATGTGAAATTTTCCCAGCTAAACCCTTCAGGTAATTTTTCGTCATCTTGATCTATTATCAAGGCACTACCATCAGCTCTCTTTGAAGAATCTTGATTAACCGCACAAGCACTCTTTCCAGAGTCTTCAATTATGTATCTTCCATGTGCAGTTTGTGCTTGATGTTGATGTTGTTGAGATGGTTGCTGAGCAACTTGATGATAGATGGCTTTTCGGTAGTAATCATTGTTATTGTTAAAAGGATTCTGAGCTCCACTTGATTCGCGATTGGTGCACTCCCTCTTGAAATGACCCTTCTCCCTGCAACGAAAACAAGTGACTTTAGATTTGTCAAAACCTAAAGTAGAAACACCAGCCTCACGAAGATCATCTCTTCCAGTGATTTGCTTGAATTTCTCAGCTCTCCTCAACACGCTGGCCAAGCACCATTTTATGTCCATCAGCTCCATTTCTTCAGCATCGATCTGGTCGTAATCTTCTTTTGTTAGCATTGGATTCCCGATTCGACCTGCAACAAAACTACCATAAGATTCAAGAACAGTTCCCAATAAAGATATATGGCTTTTTGCTAACTCTTCAGAGTATTCCTGATCATTTTCAATGTTCAATACAATGTTGCATTGAAGCTTTTTGCCATTTCTTGTTGTTGAAACGTTCGGATCAAAAGATGGAAATGATGAGAAACTTGTGTTGCTGCTTGATCCTTTAGAAGAACTTTCAGATGGAATCTTTGCATTGAATGCTGTTTGAACTTTTGGTGACAAGTTGGTGGATTTATCACTAACACCACCTTTGTAGTAAAGACTGATGTCTTGTTCACCATCGAAATCTTTCATTCTCAAAGCCTTTCTCTGTTCCATCTCCTGAGCTTCAATCTTCTCAATGAACTTGCTGAGTGTCAAACTGCTAAAACCTTTCTTGTTTCTAAGCATCATAAGATATGTGCCCCAAATCTCATATGGCAAAGCATCAGCAAGTTTCTCGATCAACTCTTCATTGTCTTTCTCAATACTCAATCTCTTCATGTTTGGTAGCAGATTGCAGTATCTTTCAATAATCTGCCTTGTGATTTCATTCTTCAACCCACGAAACAAATCGAACTGTTTCTTCAAAAGCGATTTCTTGTTTTTAACCATCTCTTGGCTTCCATGGAACTTTGATCTTAATGCTTTCCAGATTGAGTAAGAAGTTCCATTGTGTTGCAAGAGAACCAAGATATCTTCCTTTACAGCTTGTTGCAATAAACTCAGTATCATTTTCTCATCTTTGTACTTCTTTCTAGCATCGGCACTTAAATCTTTAATAGGAACAACCTCTTCATCATCATTCATCGGTCGAATGTATTTTGTCTCGACACATTCCCATGCATCAAGATAATTAGCTTGCACCCAATTCTCGAAACGACCTTCCCAACCCTTATATTCTTCTATGTTCATAAGTTCGGGCGGTTTTTGCATTGTTCCTGTTTCGTTTTCCAACATCGTATTCTGTGCAATGCTGATCGGTGTAACAGGTGTAGCGAATGCGTTGTAAAAATCTTCGTCCATTTTTTTCGAATTTTCAAATGAGCTTTATCACTTTGTAAAAATTCCTGACGACAAACAAACAAATGATCAGTTTAAAACGTACTGAATATGTAAAAATGTGTTTGTGAAATCAATCTAAGATTCGTGTCGAATATTTGTGGACTCGTGTCGAAGACTCGTGAACACGTTTCAATGTTGTTGAAGTAAGATCACTGAATGAATAGGCTTTGCCAAAAGATATGAATTCAATTGAGCCGATTAAACTTGATATAGAACACTTTCAACTGGGCTGACATCTAACAAATGATTGGGCTGTTAATGAGGATGCAACTTGGGCCGAGAAACTTTTGATCAGATTAAACCGATGACTTCCTTGACACACATAAATGTTCCAATCACATGGGCTCGGTATAGTGGGCTGACATCAACTACCAACAAAATCCTTTAATCTCTCAAAACTTTTTGATTTGACCACACTTTTACTTGGATCTAATTAGACCTCAAAATCCACTAACTCGACAAACACACAAGGGTTATACAGATTTACTTTGAACTAATATTCAATAAAGACTAACCGACAATTGTGATTACTATTCAATTCCCAATATCACATGTAAACACAAATGATTCTCATCACCTCTTGCAAACTGACACAAGACACAAGATTTTCTTTGACCGATGAATGTAACAAGCCGACAAACCAATTCACATGCAAATCTTGAATGATACTGATCACCTCTCAATTCTCAGTGGACGACAACAATGCATGAGCCGACAACTGTTTAATTATTTAACACACCCATATGAAGTCACGTGATGATACTTGACCGTGAACTTTAACTCTAAAAACGATGTAAACACATGCAAAATATGATCAACCGATACAACCTCGTGCAAACTGACACAAGACATGAGATAATTTTCCCAACTACTGACAACAATTCACGTGATTATCCTGTTCGATGACTGACAAAGACTTTCATATAAAATCAACTAAACACTTTGGAGCGGAATTAGACTTTGATGGTCACAAGAGCGAAATCAAGTTGTGCCTTATGAGCGAAATCAACTCTTCAGTTGTCCATAAAAGCGAAATCAGATATAATGATCCATAAGAGCGAAATCAAGGAGTGTCCTACGAGCGGAAATAGATCTTTTGGTCCTCAAAAGCGAAATCAACTATGTTCTAGGAGCGAAATCAGGCATGACATCACTATTTGCACGAGTCACTACGAGCGAAACCTTAAAAAAAACTAAGTTTTAGGTCGATTTTAGCTTTGAAACTTTCAAGGGTTTATTAATGCATGATTACGAGTGCTGTGTGTGAAATTGGACTGGTTTTACCGTGAAAAAATTTTCAAAAAGGACAAAGAAGGTGTAGAATATCAGAACATGCAGCTGAAATGTATAGAACTCTTCTTCACTAGCTCTGATACCAATTGTAGGATCGTATTCGGACCTAAACGAGTCGCTTAGAAGAGTTTATCTCAGTTTGAACGGCGGAAACAGACAAATCGAGTACAATTCAGCAAGTAGTCACTATAAACTGTCGATATTATTGATCTAGATAACGTTTACAACCTGACGACACTTCGGCAGCACTTCGTGGCTCACCGGAAGACAACACCTAGAACTATGTGTATGATTTCGCTCATACAACCCTATTTATAGGCCTACTGATTTCGCTTTTACATACATGACACAAGAGCGAAACCAGATAGTTACCATATAAGCGAAATCATCACTTTGACACATGAGCGAAATCTGATCTTGACACATAAGCGAAATCATGAAATACATTTTGACCGAAATCAGTAACTTCTTATCATAAATGTTTTTGTCTCTTGTGAGGTGATGCAATGATGACATCACTATTATGATGTCATCATCCAAGATGTTGACATCATCCTCTTTCAGATCTGCAACGAGACTAAGACTCGACATAAGACGAAGACGACAGATGTATGCACCAACATCCCTCTTTTGGAGGCAACGCTACCCTCGGCCATATTGGTCTGAGTCAGCAGGGATACAGTCCCGCCAAGCCAGTTTAAAGTTTTAATTTTAGTTTATTTATAAGGGATTCAAGCCCTTCTTACTTCCCCGATTTGAGGCTATCTATCTCAAAGGAAGTCCTAATAAGCTTGAACTAAGTCCTTGCATGATCTATACACTGAACGAGGCAAGAATTTTATCCAAACCACCTTCTAGATAGTTAACGTGCTTTATATAGACCGTAAAGATACGAATGAGTGAATCAATGAAACATAAAGAGATGATAGGATAAAATTCACTTTCAATATAAAAAACTAATTATTAAAGTCATTAATACATACCCAATTTAAAAGTTAACCAAAGATTGGAAATCAAAAGTAATACATAAAAGATTTTGTCTTCGCCAAGTGATGTACTACCCACTCTAACTCTAATCATTAAGGTGGATGATGGCGGTGTTGTGGAAGCGAGAGAAATGGTTTGCCAAGGGATGAGTTGCAATTGAAGCAAGTACCCCTATTTATAGCTGAAAACAGAAGGTTTGCATGGCCCCGCGCCTGGTAGGCACGGCCCCGTGCCCTTCTCCTACTCTGTCTTCATTAAATAAGCTTATCATTCTAGATGCTCACACGGCCCCGTGTGTCAATGGCATGGCCCTGTGGGCATTGTACTTACTGTACGATCCAAGATTTGCATATCTGAGAGTTAACCACGGCCCGTGTCTATGGGACACGGCCCAGTGTCCCTTGTCTGCTTCTGTTTGTCTTCTTCTTCCTGGAATCTTGAGTGGGGCACGGCCCATGCCCAGCTGGCACGACTCGTGCTTCTCTTTTGATTTGTTGTTCTTGTCTTGGGGTGAAGCTTAAAGGGCTGGTATATTGTATCAACTTCCCTTATGTTGTATTTATGCCGGTTTTTGCCGTTAATTTGTTCCTTTTGTACATTTAAGCTCTTTTAATCCTGAAAATCAAAAGTATACAAAGAAACGCACTTTTTCCAACATTAGTATTAAAAAGGGGTGTTTTTATACCTTATTTGATATAATTTATATGTTGCATTTGGTGCATATAAAAAACCCCACACTTGAATCTTTGCTTGTCCTCAAGCAACACTCTTTAATCTTTTTCTTACACACCCAAATGGAAAAGATAGAAGAGAAGTTTTGGATCTTGTTTGTAGAGTTTCGGGAATCCAAGTTCTTTTTTGTTCTTGTTTTGCCTTTTAAAATTTCATTTAGCAATATACAGATTCACATACCTCACAAGTGATCACTCAACACTCGGCTGAAGATGTATAAGTGAAACGCTCGATCACGATATGGAACTTACTCCAACCATATGCTTGACAAGTAATCAAACCTCTTCCTTTTTAACATAATCTTTGTAAATATCAAGAGCACTTTGGAAGGGTAGGTTTTTGGTAAGGGTAGGGTGTTTTTATTTGAAAAAGTGGCTAAAGGCATAAAATGTCAGTTTTCTTTTGAAAATTTATTTGTGACTTCGGTACCAACTAAATGCTTATAAGCAATAAGTATGCTTATTTTATTTCAAGCAATTAGAGAATTTTTTTAATAAAATATTCACAAGAAAATTAAGTCACATACATTTACGTATTTCAAAAAACCGAATTTTACTAAAATAAAGGGGTGTAAAAAATATGGTTTTAGGTCATGGGTGGTTTATGCAAAACGCTGTTTTGCGGGTTTTGAAATGAAAGGATTATGTTCAAAGGGGTTGATGAAGATACAATTTTTGTGGGGAGATAAAATAGAAAATAAGGTTGAAAAATAAAAAGGGTTTATGGTCCTACTACCTCAATCATATATTACTTGAATTAGTCGGTAAAGACCAAGAATGTATTGTCTTGTCAAGTTCTAGATTTGTAAGAACCGTACGGGCTATTCACATAAGAAATGAAAAATAAGCATTTAGTAAGGATATGATATTGAATGCTCAGTAAAGACTCAAAACTCACAATTTTGTAGGAAAAAAGGTAAAGTGTGAATATATATATATATACATATATATATATATATACATATATATATATATAATACACACACAATCAAATTTAAAAAAAAATTGTCATGCCTTTGTATGAAATTTTCTTATATGGTTCTTTTTATCACGGTGCTATTTCGGTTGTAAATTTGTAAAAACTTAAATTTTTAGAACTTGATTTTCTAACTTAAACTATAAAAAAGACAAAACAAAATAAAAAAAATATTTCCGAAAAAAACTTGGGGTGTTTTAGCGGTTCCAAGTAGAGTTTTGTGTAAGGCTTGTTTTAGGACAAACAAGTTCAAGCCCCCCCCCCCCCCCACTTAAATTACACATTGTCCTAAATGTGTCCAAAATTAGTTAGATTTGATTAAATGTGTAAATGTGGGTTAAAAACAACTAATTTTTCAAAAATCGGGCACTGGACCCGGGGGCGTGTTTAAGAGGCACGACCCCGTGTGTAAAGTGCTAGTATCAGAAAACTTACAGAAGGTAGACACGGGGGCGTGTCAGAGAGACACGACCCCGTGTGAGGCTAATGTTTGTTTTTTATAACAGAGGTTAAGGTGTCGGGCTTCCTGTTTTGGCCCCGGGGTGTCGTATGCTTGGTGGATCCAAGCATCCCAAGGTACCTGTAACCTTATTCACACCATAACAACAACAACAATTTAACAAGAAAAATAAAAAAAAATTCCTAAATTACGAGCATTTAAAGTTAATCTTCCATCACGGGGGGGGGGGGGGGGTAGTTGCACGGACCTCCCATCCGCCGGAGTATTGCAACTCCGCAAGCTAGCTTAGCCCCATAGCTGCCTGGCGGTGATTACCCACGGTGAAGAGCCCCAACACCCCATAAGGGCATTGCCGGGAATCGAACCGGTGACCTCAAGTAGAGGCCTGGGTGAGGCTGGCCAACTGGGCTACCCCAGAAGGTTTAAATAGTAAATTGTTCAAACGGGTCGCATGTGAGTATATATGTCTATCGCTTTCGTCAATCACGTATCGTAGCTAAACTAATGATCAAGACAAGGTTAAACGAAGGTTAAACATGCAAGACATGGATCCGCATGGATGGAGAAGAGTGCATCCGCATGGACCGACTGCGAGGTTCTAGGGTTTATATTGATTGCGCGTCCGCACGGATCAGCGCAGGCTGATCCGTAATAACATGTTGATCCGCACCTGTGTGTTGATTCGTGTATATTAGTTCATGCGAACCTACCTTGCCTATATATATAGATGGTAGGTCTTGTTCATTTGTACATCTTTGTTGACAGAGAGAGGAAACTCTTGTCGTTTGTTTTTGTGGTGCTGTAACTTTCAATCAGTAATAGAAAACAACATTTAATTACTTGATTCTTGTATGATCCACTCTCGTACTTGGATTCCTCACAAGATACTAGATCTACGCAGTCAATGGTGTAACGGAATCGATCCTAACACGAACTCACAAGTGGTATCAGAGCAGGAGATTGATTTCAAGGACTGAAGACACAAGAGTCAAGCTGATTTCATCAAATTCAGAGCCAATTTCATCATTTCTTTTTTTACTCATCTTCTACTCATTCTTTTCATCTTTAAATCTCAGATTTACGATGCTTTCATGGTTAAAATTGACTGATTTTGCAATATGTTGTGCAAAATCAAGTTTTAAACAATCCTCCAAAGTTTCAAATCAAAATTCAACCGAAATCATCAAAAATTTTCCAAAATTCATCAAAATTTTGACAAACATGTGTTCAGTTGTGTATTCACGGATGTACATGTGTTGATTCGTACGAATCAGGTTGCTAAAAGGTTCAAACATATTTGAGTTTGCATTATACATTCGCACGGATCAAGACACTTCTTGATCTGCACGAACTTAGCAGTTCATACATGCACGGATCAACACAAGTCAGTTTGCATGGACCTGGAAGCTCCATCCGCGCGAACCAAGATAATTGTATTGTTTGGTTTTCAAAATATTTTAAGTGTTTGTTTGATTACAGATAATTCCCAAGCTTTTCACAATCATGGAAGATGAGTTCTACAATGAGTTTTACGATGCCTTTACGTCTGAAACAACATCCACACCGAAGAATATTTCTAAGACTATTTCAGAAAGTTGGAAACATGATACTTTGTACGGAACCATTACAAAACCACCGAAACTTATGAATATTGAAGATTATAACTGCTGGAAGGACATATTTATTAACTGTGTGAAAGCATATGCTCATGAATGTTGGTTCATCTTGGAATTAGGATATAAACAACCTTTAAATGATAAACAAGAAGAAATTCCACTTGCAAATTTAGATAAGGATGATAGAAAAACATTTTCTAATGAACAAAGTGTAGGATCATTTTCAGACCCGAACGAGTCGATCAGAAGAGTTTTACTCAGAATGAAAGGCGGAAACAGACATTCTGAGGTCAATTCAGCTAGAATTACACTTAAAACTGTCGTATTATTGATTAAAATACGTTTTACAGCGAGACGACACTTCGGCAGCACTTCGTTGCTCTGACCGGAATAGTTACAAATGAAATCAAGACAAAGGTATATATAGGGTTCTGATTTCGCTTGAACAGGTTTCAAGCGGAATCATGTTTCAAGCGAGATCAGCTTTCAAGTGGAATTAGATAGTGTGATTTCGCTTGAAATTGCCATGACACTTTCAAGCGGAATCTCCTATCTAATTTCACTTGAACATGCCATTCACCCTATTTTTGACATTTTCCTCGCATTTCGTGCCTTGATCTATCTAAAAACATACAAGACTCGATACAAGATGAAGTCGACAGACGCATGCACCAACAGACTCCCCCTCGAATGTTGAAGAGTCTTAAAGTGTCGAGTCTTAGCATCTTCAGTCTTTATCAGTCCTCTTCTCTTTTCATTTCCAACAAACTCTCCTCGAACAGATAATCTTTAATCTCATAATCGCAATCTGGCTCTATCTTCTCTTGATCAGATCTCTTGATTCTTTAAGTTTATCAGTATCAGAAATCTCCTTCCTTTAGGTGTCTTCAGACTCCCCCTTTCAATATGCTGGGATCGCAGCCTGGCTTGTTAATATCACAGAGTCCTCAGGCATCGGAACCTGGCTCTTATGCTCTTTCCACAGGTTCAAGATCGATTCCTGACTCTATCATAACCTGCACAAAAACTCTACCCAAAAATAAATTTTCTGATGATTACTTATAAAATCAATCTCACCAACTGAAAAACACTTTTAGGAATTATACAATCAAAGAATGATTTTACAATATAGAACTCTGATGAACCACTTGAAAATATATCATTTTTCTTTACAAAACAACACTCTCCCAAACCATTTGTTCATCATGTTTAGCACTTGGAATTTTGAAAATCAGTTTTCCAACACCAGTTGTCGAAAATCTTTTTGTATTTTTCAAAATTTATGCTAAAACACACCAAAAATCTTTTTGGATTTTTAAATGAAATGAAATACAGAAAAGAAATATTTACAAACAATATTTTTGTGAGTTTGTGTAAGAGGATCATATCAGTTTTTGAGACAAATCACTAACACCGTTAAGCTTTAAACATTTTAAGTTCTAAACGATTCACTTAGATTGTCAGTATACTGATCCACTTAAATTCTCACACAAAGTTCAACTGTTTCGAGATACGAGATTAATGTTTTAAGCACTTAAACTTAATCGCGTGTCCCACATCAGAATATACTCCCGTATCCAGATCCCAATATTCAGTCTTATAGGTGAGTATACCACAGATGATATCTGTAAGGGGTTAAATTGCGAAAACCGTGAGAGCTCAGGTCAGAACTTTCGTTCAGCAGAGAGATGACGGCTCGACTTTTGGTGTGTCCCCTTTAGAGGATCTTTTGTTTCAACAGCACATGATTAACATTTTTCAATGATTCGTCATTTTTTATGCTGAAGGTGGTGCTATATTTCAAGCAAGCATAAAGTATTCTCCGGGGACTAGGCCATTGCTTCCGCATTATCAGAAGTCCCGGGATAATACCCCAGATATCACTGAGTATAAAGACCTAGTATCTCAGAAAGAGGGATCTTTCAAACAAGATTTAGGGGGTTACCCATATATCCGAGAGATGTTCCCCATGATATAAGCAAGTTTGAATTTAGGTTTATATCTCGTCACAATCTACTAAATGTGTAAAAACCTACTGGCATATCATCAGTGAGACCGTTTATCACATTTTTCTTTCCAATTCTTTAGCATGTTGTGATAGTCCACTGATGTACTATCATTTCCTCTTCTTTGACACAAAAACTCATTTTGAATTTTATCATGTTTTTTACTTTTTCAAATTTTCAAATGTTTTTGGATTTTCTGAAATTTCTTACTCCCCCTAAAATGCAATCACATTTAAAGAAATTTGAAAACAAACTATACAAATAACGTGACAACTGATATCGAATCACATCAATTCGCCATCCACTTGGCATAAACAATCAGAACTCCCCCTCACAACAAACTATTTTCCCATTGATTTCAAAACACTCAAGTTTGTTTTAATCAAATGGTTTTTCCAGAAAATAAGTTTTGTTGATTTTACCACTTGTAGTATTAAAACATGTAGATTAGGGGTTCATCATCTTGTTTTTCAAAATACCACTTGTAGGAAAATGCAAGTACAACTTAATGTCCTTGATTTACCACTTGTAATAATAGACCAATCAAGTTCAATCTAATGACCTTGATTAACCTTCTCATAAAATCATAAACTCTTTTTCAACCTCATGGCCTACCAACCAGTACCTCATGTAGGTTAAATTCTCAAGATGCCGATTCCTACTCCACACTTACCAACCTGGGAGTTCCGGCAAGTCATACTTGTGACCAATTTTTTTTTAATTTTTCAAAAATATAAGAAAGATGCCGATTCATGCTCCACGATTACCAACTTGGGAGCTCCGGCAAGTCCAGGATTTTACTGTTCATAGTAAGTACCATCCCAGTCACAAACCAGGGATGATACTTTACCTTGCTTCTTTGTTTTCATCTCGTAAAATTCCTTGACTCCTTTTACCTTCCTGTCAACCATTTTTCCAAAAATGTTATGAACTTTGGAATTAAATGCTTTTTCAATATCAAAATCTTTCTTTTTAGAAAAAAATTGATTTGAAATCTCAACTTTACCAATTTTCTTCTTAAAATTTTCAGCCCGAAGTGGTGGAAAATTCACATCATCCATAGTCGGTACTGATTTTTCACATTTAATCTCAACCTGTGGCTCATCTGATTTTATTGAATCAGATTCATCGCCAGAAGATAACTCCTCTGATTTTGACGAATCAGAATCATTGCTAGAACTATCATCAGACTTCTTAACAACCCATTTCTGGTTGTCAAGGTTTCCCTTTTTCTTGTAAAACCTGTTTGAACATTCACCAATCTCAAAAGTTGAATTTTTGAAAAGTTTAGTTCTATCAATTGGTTGTTCAAACATAACCTCTATATCTTTAAGTTTACGAGAAACTCCCAGTTTTGATTGTATTGCCTTTGAACAATTTTTTGCAATATGTCCAACAATGTTGCATTTGAAACAGGTTCTCGTTTCTTTCTTCTGATCAACAGTCTTCATTTTTTCTTGCTTCTTTGCAAGGAATTCTTTGTTTGACTAGTTCCTGAACAGATTTTCTTTCTCTTCTTCAGTAGATGTTCCTGAAACAAATATCATTTTTGATTTAAAATCTCTAACATATTTTTCATTTTTATGATTTTCTGGTGGAATAAATCATAATCCTTTCTTTTTGAAATTACCGTTATGGTTTGGTTTCTTTTGATAACCAGAACCAGAACTGTAACCCTTTTTCTTGTTTTCTCTTTGTTGAACTCTTGAGGTGTACTTTTTAGGTTTACCATTAAGATTTACATCTTTTATTTCAGAAATATTAATTTCTGTTAGTTTGAAAACCTTTTTGATCATGTCAGGTTTGACACCTCTTATTGGAAATTCCTCATCAAAATATAATTTGTCAGAATCATTCAAAGTATAAGCAACTTTAAACATTTCATCATCCAAATTAGATTTTGATAATAGAAATTCTTTATTGTAAACCCTTTTTCCCTGTTTGTCGGTTTGACTCAGAATGCTAGACTCAGACTTTGACTCTGACATAGACTCCGACTTTGACTCCTCGGATTCATCTTTATCCAACACCTGATCGACCACTTTCTTTATTAACTCGGACTCATGATCAGTTTCAGATGACGTAAACGTGACATCAATATTTTCTGGCAAGTTAACTGTAGACTCCGACTCCCACTGTAAATTTGTTGCCTTTTCGACTCTTTCTGAATTTGGATTTCTCGGAGAATATCCATTTTCAAGTGGGGGTGGACACTTGTTGTAACTGAAACCTTGTTTCTTACCAGAATCATTCACTTTAGTATCCTTCTTCTTTCCTTTTTTCTTGTCAGAAGTCTTTTCTTCAGAAATCTTCTGTTCTTCAGTCACTTCATCATCTTCAAATGTCTTCATGCCTTCAACAGTTGGATAAATCCTGTCAATGACATAAGAAGTACATGAGTAACTTTTCAACAAACGATTAACTCTTTCAGTTTCAATTCTTTGTGTTTCAAGTTTCTGTTCTAGCACAGCACACTTCTCAATGTAATTGTTCACAACTTTCTGCTTTATCATGAAAGCTCCCTGAAGTGTTTTCATGGTTGTTGCTTGTTCTTCACTTGATTGATTATATTGATTCATGGCCTTGTTCAGAACATCGTAAGATTCCTTCAACTGATTTATATTGTTAATCAGTTCACTGTTTTTCTTTTTGATAATCTCACAATTCTCACAAATCACCGGAATCTTTTTAGCATTTACTTCTTCATCAACCTTGAACTTTGGAATATCCACCTTTTTCCTTATCACTGGAACAGTTTCATCATCACTGCTGACTAGTGTTTTGATCTTTTTCTTTTTCTTTTTAGCTTTGTCGTCATCACTATCACTCTCTTCCATCATTTTAAAATGAGCTGCCAATCTTCTTGCATGATACTCACGATCATCATCACTATCCTCTTCAACTCGAGCAACATACGCTTTGTGATTTGAATCTTTGTTTGGATCATAATCATCCCAATTGAAATTTTCCCAGCTAAAACCTTCAAGTAACTTTTCATCATCTTGGTTAATCAGGCATGCTTTATTATCAGCTGAGATATATTTGTCCCAACTGAAACCTTCTGTTGGTTTTTGATCATCCTGATTCACCATACAAGCTCTCTTTGATGATTCTTCGATTACTTTTCTACCATGTGCCACTTGTGGTTCTTGTTGTTGTTGAGCAACTTGATGATAGATCGCCTTCCGGTAGTAATCATTGTTGTTGTTGAACGGATTTTGAGCTCCACTTGCTTCGCGGTTTTTGCACTCCCTCTTGAAGTGTCCTTTTTCCCTACAACGAAAACAAGTGACTTTAGATTTATCAAATCCTAAAGTAGAAACATTAGCTTCACGTATATCATCTCTTCCTGTGATGTGTTTAAATTTCTCAGCTCGTCTCAACACACTTGCCAAACACCATTTAATATCCATCAATTCCATCTCTTCAGCATCTATTTGATCGTAATCCTCTTTTGTAAGCATTGGATTCCCGATCCGACCTGCAACAAAACTACCATATGATTACAAAACTGTTCCCAACAAAGACATGTGACTCTTAGCAATTTCGGCTGAATAATCCTCATCATTCTCCAGATTCAGAACAATATTGCATTGTAGCTTTTTGCCATTCTTTGTTGCAGAAAAGTTTGGATCAAATGATGGATATGATGAAAAATTTGTGTTGCTGTTTGATCCTTTAGATGAACTTCCAGATGAACTCTTTGCATTGTATGCTGTTTCAACCTTCGGTGACAAGTTTGTGGTTTTATCACTGACACCACCTTTGTAGTAAAGACCAATGTCTTGTTCACCATCGAAATCTTTCATTCTTAGAACCTTTCTTTGTTCCATTTCCTGAGCCTCAATCTTTTCAATGAATTTGCTCAGTGTCAGATTGCTAAAACCTTTCTTGTTTCTCAACATCATGAGATATGTACCCCAAGTCTCATATGGTAATGCATCAGCTAGCTTTTTAATCAACTCCTCGTTATCTTTCTCAATGCTCAACCTCTTCATGTTGGCTAGCAAATTGCAATATCTCTCAATAATTTGTTTTGTGCTTTCATTTTTCAACCCACGAAACAGATCAAATTCTTTCTTCAGAAGTGACTTTTTGTTTTTGACCATCTCTTGGCTTCCATGAAACTTTGATCTTAATGCTTTCCATATTGAATACGAAGTTCCATTGTATTGCAATAAAACCAAGATATCTTCTTTAATAGCTTGTTGAAGTAAACTTAGCATCATTTTCTCATCTTTGTATTTCTTTCTATTATCGGCACTCAGATCTTTAATTGCAATAATCTCTTCGTCATCATTCATCGGTCTAACGTACTTCGTCTCGACACATTCCCAAGCATCTAAGTAATTGGCTTGTACCCAGTTCTCAAAACGACCTTCCCAACCTTTATACTCCTCGATGTTCATGAGCTTGGGCGGTTTTTGCATAGTCCCTGTTTCATTTTCCAACATCGTGTTCTGTGCAAGAGTAATCGGGGTAACTGGAGTAGCGAATGCGTTGAAAAATTCCTCTTCCTTGTTTTGGTTTTTCAAAGTTCACAAAAACATACTGTTCAAGCGAAATCACCAGAATTTTTTTAAGCGAAATACTGGTTCAAGCGGAATCAACACAATTTCTTCAAGCGAAATACCGGTTCGAGCGGAAACAGCACAATTTCTCAAGCGAAATACCGGTTCGAGCGGAAACAGCACAATTTCTCAACCGAAATCAGATACAAAGAATGATTTCAAGTGAAATCAACAGATCAGTTCAAGCGGAATACTGCTGATGTCATATTCTCAAGCTGTTTTTCAAGCGGAATTAAAGATTTTATCAGTTTTAGATCGATTTTAGGCCTGAAACTTTCAAGGCTTTGTTAAAACAGTATTGCGCACAACATTTGTGAAAATCAGGACATTTTGACTGTAAAATCAAGTTCAATTTGAAAAAGAAGGTGTAGAAAACAGAATTTGCAGCTGAATTGGTATGAACTCTTCCTCCTGAGCTCTGATACCAGTTGTAGGATCGTTTTCAGACCCGAACGAGTCGATCAGAAGAGTTTTACTCAGAATGAAAGGCGGAAACAGACATTCTGAAGTCAATTCAGCTAGAATTACACTTAAAACTGTCGTATTATTGATTAAAATACGTTTTACAGCGAGACGACACTTCGGCAGCACTTCGTTGCTCTGACCGGAATAGTTACAAATGAAATCAAGACAAAGGTATATATAGGGTTCTGATTCCGCTTGAACAGGTTTCAAGCGGAATCATGTTTCAAGCGAGATCAGCTTTCAAATGGAATTAGATAGTGTGATTTCGCTTGAAATTGCCATGACACTTTCAAGCGGAATCTCCTATCTAATTTCGCTTGAACATGCCATTCACCTTATTTTTGACATTTTCCTCGCATTTCGTGCCTTGATCTATCTAAAAACATACAAGACTCGATACAAGACGAATTCGACAGACGCATGCACCAACACAAAGAATGATTTCCTTGATACAACAGTCAATTAGGGATGATATCTTTTCATTGCTCCAACGTGATGGATCATTAAAATCTTTGTGGGAGGCACTAAAAGTGAAAGCTAAAGGTGGAAAACAAATCAAGAAAAACAAAATATCATTGCAGAAGAAAGAATTCAATCTATTCGATTGTATGAAAGGTGAGAATGTGCGACAAATGATCGAAAGATTCTGTCACTTGAAAATTGAACTTGAAAGATTCAACATTACAAAGAGCAGAGAAGAAATCATCGATAAAACTGATCGAAGCATTACCACGTGTAGATGATTGGCAAACATTTGTCATGATTCTGAAAAATGATGCTAAGTTCGATGAAATCACCTTGGACACGTTGACAGAGATGCTTAAAGGACATGAGCTGGAGTTACAAAAGCAAAATAAAATGAGTAGTTCGAATTATCAGCAAAATGTCAATCTCTACTATCGTGGAAGCATGCTGAACAATCAAGCACCAAAGATTGGCATTGCCTTTAGTACAAATAACTCTGATGAAGCATCAAAATGGAGATCTTTGAATTATGTTCCTGGTTATCATGCATCTTCTGCATCATATCAAGCAAATCCCGATGTGATTCAATGCAACATTGCCTTAAATCTGAAAAATTCTCCAAGAATGAATGCTGATACAGCCAAGCAACATGTGAGTTTCTTAGCATCGATTCTGGAATCGTATGAAAGTCTGGTGGTAAGTAGAATTGGAAACCCATAAGTGACCAAAGAAGACTACGACCAGATCGATCCGGAAGAGATGGAGCTTATCGATATAAGATGGTGCATGGCTAGTGTCATCAGGAGGGCACAAAGGTTCATGGAAATTACTACGAGATAATGTCTTAAAGGTCCAAACACGAAGCTAGGATTTGATAAATCCAAGGTTACATGCTTCAGATGCAAGCAGAAAGGACACTTCAAAAGAGAGTGCGTAAACCGGGGGGTGAATGAAAATGTCAATCCATTCCATGACGATTACTACCCAAAGGCTATCTATCATCGCTACAATGAGCAGCTACCAAAGACGAATCAAAAACATATTGGTGAAGGTTCGTCAAAAGAAAAGAAACAAGCTTTGATGATGATTCAAGATGACGAAGGGTTTAATTGGAATAAATATATTCCAAAAGAAACGCATCCATTGGTTGCTGAGGTGAAACTTGTTCAAGAAAAATCTATGAGAGAAAGAATGATCGCATGTAACAGATTGGATGAAATGAAAGCAGCTTTCGATGAAGCTAGAAAAGCAGGTAGATGGGATAAGAAGAGAGATTGTTACACTGATCCTCAAGGAAATCCAGTAATGGATTCACAGAATGTGAATTTTAAAGATCTACTTAAGGTCATTCCTACTTCTGAAGAATTTTATTCGAAGAAATTTGTGGATAAAAATTATGTCCCAAACATGGAGAAGAAAATCAGAGAAGTGATGCTAGCGAGTTTGAGGAAGAAAGAAGAAGAAAAATGTAGAGAAGATGGTTGAGGAGTTGAAGAAGACAGCAGACGAAGCTGGTGATGAAAGTCGACAAAAGATTGATGATGAGTTGAAGAAGATGGCAGAAGAGGCCAGTGATGAAGGCCAACAGAAGATTAAGGAGAATCAGAAGGAGATGGCAGGAGAAGCTGAAGTGCCAGAAACAATTGAGGTAAAAATTCAAACTGCATCTTCTTAGTAGTCAAATAATGATAAAATCAATGAACAATCTGATATAAAAACTGATAAGCAGTGCAGGAAATGCGTGGAAACATGCAATGCCTGTACTGAAAAAGATGAAAACTTAAAATCCTTAAATGCTGAATTTACTAAAATTGAAAGAGTTTTCAAAGAAAAATGTAAATAGATGTTTGAAAATGAAAAGGTTTTGAAACAAAAAGATGAAGAGTTGACACAGAAATGTAAGATTCTTGAAAAAGAAAATGAGATTTTGAAACAAAAGTGTTCAGCAAGCAGTGAAGAATGTTTACAAAAAGAAAAAGTTGTTCAAAAAATGAAAAAGGAATATGATGTGACAACCTGTAATTTACGCCTTTAATTACGTGATTAACAAGTTATTAAACTGATAATAAATAGTGTTTAAGACGTAGATTAACTTAATTAGGCCTGCGGAGAGATTGTAGAATATTAAACGATAACGAAATGAAACCATACGAAATACTGACAACACCGACAAATACAGATTTTCTACGAATATTTTATATTTATGAATTTAATGTTGTGAATTTATTGCGCTTCCGTACATCGCAAAACGCAAACAGGAACGAGAAACGCGACTACATGAAACACACCGGTAATGAAACGGAATCATCGGAGGTGCGTATTATTTTTAAAACTTAAATTTTACAATATATTTTGTTTCAAAATTAAATTTTAACTACTGTAGTCGAAACCAGATCGAAAAACGAATTTAAACGGTGAACGACACCTTTTACGCGATGTTTAACACAACCGACGCGCATACGCGTCTAATAATGATATATGACTTAATTTCAAGCGTTTTGAATCTAAGAATTTATTATACGACATTTTGTGATGATCGGGATACGGAAACGGGCTTCGGAGACTTATTGGGCCGCTTAAAACATTGACGACGGGCTTGTGGGCCCTAGGCCCAAGCCCAACTCGGTTTGGTTTGGGTCAGTCGGTTCGAGTCAGCCGGTTCGGGTCGGATATGAAGTTGTTCAGGTTGACTCGGTCAAACCGAGTTAACTCAGTCAAACCTGGTCAACTCGGTGAGTCAACTCAGTCGACTGTTTCGCGTTTCGACATGAAGAATTGGTATATAGTTAACATCGAGATTAATATTTACATTTTATTATAATTTCTAATGGATTACGTGAAAACGAGCTCGACCCGACTAACGGATTTTACATTTAGTGATTTGGTTTTCATATTTGGCGATTTAATGTATTTCGCGTAAACTTTATATATAATATATGTTGAATTGTTGAATCTTGGTAAAAAAAAATAACGACAACTTGTGTTGTCCCGGGCGTCCAAAAACAGAGGGAACTCTGCCCGTTTTTCGAGAAAATATGTAAATACAAAGTGTTCTATCATAAAATAAAACTGTCGGATTCAAATAACTTTCCTTGGCGGCACTTTACAACTTACAAAAATGACGATTCAGATATTATTTACGACAATAAATATCGTTATTATATTTATTCTAAACTTCGAAATTTCGACAATTATTTTATAAAAATAAATGTAGATTGTATATTTATTTCGAATATCAAGCTACACGACACTTCTTTTATAAGATAAATATAGTTTACATTTATTTCAAATTTTCGTACAACATACGAAAACGACATTAACGTGAACCCTTTTTATAAAAATACCTATAATGAATTATGATTGTTTTAAGCGTTTAAAACTTGGGAACCTTTTTATAACATGATTATAAATACTTACGCTTATTTCAAACATCAAACAATTTGAACATCTTTTATAAAATAAATATACTTTATATATTTATTTCAGATATCAAACAACACGAATTCGTTCTTATAAAAATAAATATAGTTTGTATATTTATTTCAAGTATCAAACAATACGAACACTTTTATAAAAATAAATATAGTTTTATATTTATTTCAAACCTCAAGCGACTCGTACTCGTTTAAAAATAAATAAATAAATAAATATGGTATATATTTATTTTAAACATGCAACGACTCGATGACTCTTTTATAAAATAAATTAAACTTTTATATTTATTTCAAAACACCTAAACGGTACATTATATAACATATATATCAACGTACGAGTTTTTTATATGCTACTTTCATATAAACATTTGTTACATACAAGTACGACTTCTCGGAACGACCAACACTATCCTATCGATATATTTATATTTTGTATAAATATTTATATATTTGAAATTTCTCAAAAACCAAGTCTTTCAAAGACTTATTAATTGTTAGTCCTTAACGACGTTAAACGAGCTAACAAGTATAACTTCTTCGTTTTATTTAAGTTAACAACTTACCGTTGAATCGTTTGGTTAATGATTCGGTAGAGCTCGGTGACACGTAGTTTAGTTACCGTGTTTATTTAGAAACTTATAAGATATTCCGTGTTAGGAATATTGTAGAATGCACGCTAGCAAATCAAGTATTGGAAACGACATCACGAAGTCGTAATTAGCTAGCTTTGCACAAGGCAATTCAGGTGAGTTCATAACCCCACCTTTTTACGGATTTACATTTTTATAAATGTTTTCGGGATGGAAAGACATGCACGTTTTGTAGAAACATACAAAGTTTTCGATGAACAAAGATTGCATATTTTTAAACAAGCACGTTTTGCAAAGAACATACGAGGTTTTTGAAGGAACAAAAACTATATATTTCTAAACCATGTTACAACACGTTTTAACTAACACAAATGATTTGTGATTTTCATTGAACTCAAATGTTTCACGCATGAATCATACTAAATATACTGGTTTTACAAAACAAATGCGTATTATCGAAATGTGGATAATTTTCATGACTAGGGATAGGATCGTCTAGTTATAATATTGGGACTGGGTTGGTCTGCGTTTGAAGAACGGGACACCTAGTGAGTTCATGTCCCCGTTTTTGTTTAACTGTTTTCGATTATAACTTCGGGGGTGAAATACATGTTACAAATGATTACGATTACAAATGGTTAACTAAGAAATGAACTGTTAGATCATGTGAATGGGTAGGCGTTAACTTGAGACCATTAATCCTTGCATAAGGACCGAGGGGCATGAGTGATAGATCTATTTGGGTGTTGCGAGCCCCACCCATGGGTCCGCGAGTTGACCGCATGTGGTGACTATGTCGTCCCAGCCGAGAGGCCCGGTACGAAATACGCAAAGGATTAAGCCTTCCTACACCGTTGCACACATGTTAATGGCCTTGCAAACCATTAATTGATCTGTTCATATTCTCTTTCATACAGGGAATTACAAACATACATACATACTTATAATGATTACAAAGTTTATTGGGAGCTCACAGTGTTTATATATCAGGCCGAGAAAAATGATTTTTCCGTATTTACACGACAACTTTAAAACCGGTTATCAAAAAGATTTGTTTTAAATCTTTTCCAAAACAAACTATGAACTCGCTCAACTTTATGTTGATTTTTCGCATGTTCTTTCTTAGGTTGCATTTTTAAAACTATGGAACGGTTGGAATAGGAGAACCATTGGAGATACGAGTACTTAGTAGGTGTTCAATTTTTTAGAAGTCTTAGCTTATTTGCTTCCGCTGTGCAATGAAGATACCAGTCCAGTCACGCCAGCTCTGATATTTTCGGGGTGTGACATATGATGTAATGAAAATTTCATATCACACTACAAAAGAAACATATGAAAATGTGAAAAGTCAAATGAAACATATTCAAGCCCGACTTGCACAATATTCAGAAACGTCACAAACGCTTAAAAACAAATATGAAATAAAACAACAGGTCATAAATAAATATATTGATGAAGTGGCTGAGCTTAAACGTAAAATGCCTGAATTAGAACGAGAAAATAATAAATTACATAGGAGTTAATTGCCAAAATCGTCCCTGAGGTTTGGGCACGTTTGTCATTTTCGTCCAAAATGACACTTTTGTACCAAATTGACCCCAACGTTTGTAACTTTTTGTCATTTTCATCCAAACCACTAACTTAGTTTATTTTTTTCTGTTAAGTTGAGGATATTTGGATGAAACTGGCAAATATAAAACCACAGGGATGATTTTGGCAATTTACTCAAACCCTTTTTAATTTTTTTATTTAATTATTTTTTGTTACATATATAATAAAAAAGAATATACATGGAGTTTTTAGAAAAAAAAAATAATAGTTTTGTCACATAATTTTTATAAATTTTCATCCAAATCACTAACTCAGTTTATTTTTTCTGCTAGGGTGAAGGATGTTTTAAATTTTATAAATAAAGATAGAAATTAATTTACAGATTCTTTATATAAATCAGTTTTATAAAAAGAAAACATCATTGGTGTGCAACACATAACAATCGATTCAACTTTTAGTATTTATCAGTTGTAGAGATAGAAAAAAATTGTAAAACGTTACATATTTTTTAAATGTGTTGAGCACCTAGGAAATATGTTGGTAGAAATAAAATATTTATTTAATTAAGATTATGAGGGTAACTAACTAATACTTATTCTGAGTGGCTTGAGTACAGAAACTTTTGGTTCATAGCATTATAATTACAATTTGGTGGCTAATTTTAAGCTTTGGTAACGACGTTGTTTGATGGGGGGGTGGCTTCTGTTTTTCCTTAGGAGCGAATTTGAAAGAGTAGAAGATGAATTACAAACTTGGTACATATGATAAGATTTTTTTAATTAACCTTTTTCAATAAGGTCACCAGCATTTTGGTTTTATAAAATTTAGAGGTTTAAGTAGATTTTATTTTTATAAAACTGATCTATATAAAAAATTAGAAATTAATTTCTGTCTTAGTTTATAAACATCCTTCGCCTTAATAGAAAAATTAACTTAGTTAGTGGTTGGATGAAAATTTATAAAAATTATGTGACAAAGTTATTATTTTTTCATATAAAAATTGCATCTATATTCTTTTTTATTATATATGTAACAAAATTAATTATATAAAAGAAATTTAAAAGAGTTTGAGTAAATTGCCAAAATCGTCCTTGTGGTTTTATATTTGCCAGTTTCATCCAATTATCTTCAACTTAACAGAAAAAATAAACTAAGTTATGGTTTGGATGAAAATGGCAAAAAGTTACAAACGTTAGGGGCAATTTGGTACAAAAGTGTCATTTTGGACGAAAATGGCAAACCTGTCCAAACCTCAGGGATGATTTTGGAAATTAACTCGTTACATAGTTATCATGCTTCTTCATACATTCTTGAACGTATTTTCAATATTAAACCGGATGATAATGGTTCCGAAAAGAACAAGAAAGTTATTGGATCAGAATATCATCAGGTTCCACCGCCGTTTGAGAAAAAGTTTACATTCTATGATGATGAGAAGGTGGCAAAAGCTTTCGACATGGTTGATCAATTGCCAGATAACATTGATGTTACTAACTCCAAATCTGATGATGTTAGTGATTCAGAGGTGGTAGGTAAGGTCGTTGAACGCGTTTTGAAATAGGATTCTACCAAAAATGATAAGTCCGAATCACATGATGAAGATGAGGAAAGTTTTCATAAAAATTATCTGAAGAATTCAAAATCTGAGAAAAATACGAATGATGATTCAATAGGATTGGCATATTACATGATTCGATCGGACAAATTATTCTCAGATATTGAATTTCTGATTCAAAATGTGATTGCGGAAGGTCGACAAAGTGTTTAAATTGGTAGAAATTGAAAAGGCTGAAATTGATAAATTGCCGGAAAAGCGAGCAACAAAACTTTTTATAACAAACCAAGGTACAAAAAGAAAAATACAAAGGCTGGGTTGGGTTATAGAAAGAAACAAAATCAAAAGAACAGGACTATAAAATCAAATCTTCAGAGGAAAATGAACTTCGTTCACAGAACAAGTTATGACGAAGAGAAAGAAATCCGATTTAGTCGACGGATTAATGAGGAATTCTATGCTCAGAAGAAGCAACAGCAACAGGTTAAAGATGTTTCAAAGAAAACATGCTTTAAATGTGATCAAGTTGGACATGTTGGTCGTAAATGTCCACAAAATATGAAGCCTGTTGATGTTGAACAGAAGAAAGAACAATCTGAGGCTGTAAAACAGAAGTCAACCAAGTTTGAATCAAAATAAACTTGGAAACCAAAACTAAAGACACCCAAATTTGAGTCGAAACAGATTTGGAAACCAAAAGTTGATGTTTTAAAGCCAAAACAAACTTGGAAACAAAAAACTTCCAAGTTTGAACCAAAACAAATCTGGAAACCAAAGAATGATTTGTCAAAATGAAACATTCAAAATGATTCATGATTTTATCAAAGGAATGTTTCAACAGGAAAAATTTGGGTGGTAAAGAAAAAGACTTCTGTGAGTGACAATAAACGGAAAATCGATTCAACCAAGAAGGCTGAAAATAAGAAAGAAAAAGTGTTTGTTAAAAATGAAAAAGATTTTCTGAAATTGAACGATTCATATTGTGTCACAATTAGAGATAGGCATATCGGGTTTTTTTTTGTACCCAGAACCGGTTCCTACCTGGACCCGGTTCTTGTTATAGTGTAGGGGAACCGGGTCCAATTTCTAACCGGGTTTAGAGCTTGAATAATGGAACTGATAGTAACCAATCCCGGGTAGGGTTGGAACCGGGTTCTCTGAAGAACCGGTTCCACCAGGTATATCCTAAAAATCGCTGAAATGATACTGTGTAACCAGTTCTTAAAAAAATCCTTATATTGATCAAAATGCCACAATTTTAAAAAAACATACAAACATATTAAAGAAAATACAAACATATTGAAGCCGGTTTATTTCTTTGACCGTTTACTTGTCGATGTCGTGGATGCGTCCATTTGACTTGCAGCTCGCTTTGGTGGTGCCACTTTGGTACAATCGTCTTCCGAATCATTAGTTTGTACTTCTTCATCCTCCTCTTCATCAACTATCTTGTTCTCTAATTCCACTTCATCTTCTAGACTTGTCTTATCTTGAATACGATCCACGACATCCAAATGATCCTTTAGGAAAATTGCCATCTCTATTGATTATGGTGTTAGTCTTGTTCTTCGTATGGACAATACCCTGCCACTAAGAGAAAACGCACTTTCTGAAGCTACGGTGGAAGCTTGGACCGTTAGTATATCACAAACCATGGTGGCTAGAATCGGGAATTCCGATTCTTTTGATTTCCACCATGAAAAAAGATCAAACTTTTTATATTCCTCGGCGATCATAGTACGCGAATAACATGTTTCTTTATATCTACCAAGTTCACTTGATGGGGTGTTACCTCTTTGTTGTTTAGTCGTTTCATCTCTAACGACATTCAACATCGTTATGAGTGGGTCTCCATTAGTAGTCGTTCGACTAGTGGCCGAGATCGAGACTCAAACACATTACTAGTATTATTTTCCCCATATTTTTGTAAATAATGATCGTAAAGTTTTGATAAACAAGTGTTAAAATTCTTTTTGATTCTTTCTTTTAACCTTGGATCCTCCTCATGCACATCCAACTTGACGTATATTTCTTCAATCAAAGCTTCAACACCCGGCACATTTAAAATTGGATTTAAAGCGGCGGCACATAGAAAAACGGGTGGTAGATCGAAAAAAATAATTTTTAAACTTTTCAATCATCGGTTTCATCATGTTTCTCAACATGTCACTTGAATTTTCAAAATTTTTAAAATTCATGGTGATCATATACAATTCCGAAAGAACAAGAGAACTAGTAGGGTAATAAACACCCGAAATGTTAGTTGTTGCCGTTTTGAAAATTTTTAAAAAGGTACTTAGTTTTTCAATGTTTCCCCAAGCCATGTCGGGAAAAGGGTCGACTAAGTAATCATCACTTAGTGATGTATGAAAAGTTTTTAACGTGCCCATTTGTTTTAAAGCCATTTCGAACATAAAACAAGTAGAATTCCAACGAGTTGGTATATCCCAATTAGGTCCAATTAATTTTTTATTAACATTGTTACAAAGTTTTTTATATTCTTGATATCGTTCTTTTCCTCTTTTGAAAATGTCATAAAGCATAATTCAAAAAGCTTTAACAAATTCGAAACAAAAGTATCCTTTAGCCCCGTTTGCACAACTAAATTAATAATATGTGCAACACATCTTGTGTGATAAAACGCCCCATCAATAACCGGTTTGTACTTTAATTTTAATTTATCGATCGTCGTTGTGTTGTTTGAAGTATTATCAAATGATATTGAAAAAAATTTAACCTCTAAACAATATTTAATGATTGTGGCATTTATAATTTTAAAAATATTTTCATCGGTATGAGGAGAAGGAAACTCGTTAAACATAATCGTACGCTTCATCATTTTCCACGTATCGGGATCAACCCAATGAGCGGTGACACAAATGTACGATTCGGGTAAACCATGTGGAGCCGACCACACATCACTAGTTAAGTTAACACTAGTTTTTAAATTTTAAAAAAATCATTAAGCCTTTCTTGCATTTTCCCATAAATTTAAACAATGACGTTTTAAAGTGCGACGACTTACATGTTTGTAGCGTGGTTGAAGAGTCTCTCTAATAACCTTAGTTAATTCAGGGTTGTCGAAGTGTCCAAACGGCAATGATTGTTGAATCACCAACTTAGCCATCCTATCCCGAGCTATCATGTGATCGTAACGAAATATTGAACCATCCTTTGAGAGTTGCACTTGATCGGGTGTAACATCTTTCAAAGCCTTACAATATTTGTTCTTTATATGTCTCGTCAAAGTTGAATTGGAGTCCTTGCTTAACAAAGCTCCACAATGTTTGCATTGAGCCTTTTGCGAGCTGACACTCATTTCCACCAAATCCCAATTGCACCATACATCCATATTGCAATTATGTATGAGTGTCCCAACGACATATGGAGCGGATTGAGGAGCCTTGTTGATGGATGGATAGTTGGTGGTTTTGGAATTCTTGGTTGCCATAGTATCAAATGAATAAAGAAGTTGAAGAATAATCAAGAAGTAGATGAATATGGTGTGAGGAATCGATTCTGGTCACTATTTATACTTACTGGAATTGATTCCAACGGCTAGAAATCGATTCCAATGGTAATAAGAATTAAATGGGGAGTTTGCAATGGCTAGGAATCGATTCCAACGGCTAGGAATCGATCCCAACGGTAACAAAATCAATAAAGGTAAGAATTTAATGCACCTCGTTATTTTTGTATACGGAGGAACCGGTTCCAGGTAGGAACCGGGTACGACCCTATTTTTTTATAAAATGTGGTACCGGGTAAGAACGAACGGGTTTTTTGAACTCGGAACCGGTTCTTCTATGTCACACCCCTTTCTAAGGCGGAAGCACGATGTGTGATCCTGAAAGGTTCTCATTGCATACGAATGGTAAACATTCTACATCATTAAAAATTAACTCCACTTGCCATTCATAGTTTAACATCCCAAAACAAAAGTTAAGTTTAAAGTTTACAACACACATAAGATAATTGTTTGAAAAGTCTACAACTTCATTTCAAAAACAAATATCAAGGTTTTGTTCATTAGATCTCCGCAAAGAGGCGCGATATAACAAACAAATCCTACAAAAGTGGCAAAGGAGCATCGACACATGATAACTTGAAACATAAACGACCATCTTGAGCATGTAGACTGTGCATATATCCACTTAGTTCCCTGAAATACAGGTAAGTTTTGGAAAAATCGTCAACAAAAGTTGGTGTGAATTCATGCAGTTTTTGTATAGAATGTATGAATATACTTGTATGAAAACATGGTATGTAATTTGTAAAACGTATCTGTAAACTGTGTTCTGCAAATGTAAGTAATACGAGATCACTAATGTTTAGCTACGACATTAACATATGTCACGACATAGGAAGCATCCAAACCATAGGCATTTTTCTGTCAATTTACGACTCGAGACACAAAAGCACTCTAGGTAGAACGTGGCCCGGAGTGTGGCTGCCTGAAACCCATTAGATCTAACCTATTGTTCTGTGGTTTAGGTATATAGTTGATAATGGTGCTTACGCCACCCTATTCGTCACATGATCTTTGTGTCATTCCTTACTTTTGGTGTTCTACATACCATCGTACTGTACATGTATTTTCCCAAAGTTTTGAAAACAAGTAAAAGTTTAAAAGTGGCGACATGAACTCTCTATTTTGCGTATCCTACGTCGTAAATTTCACCGGCTTGTATCGTAAGCGTCGTAACCTATACGTGTTCTATGTACGTTAATCACTAGACTTGTAACTCACTATGTATAAGTCACCCTCTTAAGTTTATGTATTTGTTTTGTGTACGTCCTTCATTTGTGAGGGTCATGCCCTTGTTTGTCGGGTCTTGCCCTTCGTCCGATTATTGTAATTTGAATTTGTATTATTCACTTGGAAATGTATATTTTTACTTCCCAAAAATATATATTGTACATGTAGGGTTTAAGAAACGGCTTGTGTTAAAAAATAATCTATATTTTTAACTTATCCAAAATATGGTACTTATATTATTTTTCAAAAATAAACATAAGTAATTTGTTAAATAATATTTTCAATATTATTTTTGTGTAAGTATATTTAGGGAAGTATACTTGTATTTTCATGTAAATACTTGTGTATTTTACATTATTTGCCAAAAATCATTATTTTGATTTTTAATACTTTCCGGAAATTGTATTTCGTAAAAATAATATATTTTTAAGGTTTGTTTGAAATATATATTTTTTATGCATGTAAATATATAAATTTTATTTTTGTCCTTTACCCGATTTTTGTATAATTTTCATTACTTGGTAATAGTTATATATATTTGTCCAAATACATATTTATCTCCAAAAATGTCCAAGATTTGTCCAAGTCCATGTATTTTGAGGAACATATTTATGTTAATATATATTTTGTTCCTTGTCTAAATACCCTTTTTTATGGGTAATTCTTGTAAATATATTTATAAATATATCCTTGTATATTTTTGTGAGTATTTTGGTATTTATACTCCTTGGGAGTATTTAGTGTATTTTCAAGGTCCTAATACACTACTACATATAATACACATAATATACACTTAGCACAAAATTTGGTGACAACTAAATATATATATTTTCCCTAAAAATATACATACTTAATATTGAATTTTAACCTTGAGAAATCCTTATTTCTTGGCTTAAAATTTTGTACAAAAATTAGGAAACCTTAGTAAATATTTTTAGGTGAATTTTTGGGAAATAAGTTTCACTAAAACTTATATTTTTCTAAGTGTCAAAATTTTAAATAAATTTTAACATAGTTTCCCCTAAAAATGGAGGTTCCCCATGTTTTCAAAACATATGTTTATTTTCTTTTCATCAACAAAATCAATTTCCAATCAAGATCACAAGTTACATGCACTAATTTCATCATATAAAACCTTATGATGAACTTGATTTTTGTTAAAAATGTGTAGTCATTTAGATCTACACTTTACATACATCATTCTTCCAAAAACAAGTGTTCTTGTTAAGTTTTACCAAACTTTGTATGAAACTTTAACTTACTAAATTAACCATTCATGAGTTTGAAGGTTTTAAAACCATGAACAACATATTCTAAAACCATTTTTAAGTTCATTTTGAAGAACTTTATGTTCATCATAAAATTTTATCATGGATCTTTCAAGATCCATGCTTAAAATACTTGAATCTTTCAAAAGTAAGCTGCTTGATGAACTTTTTACAAACTTTTTATGAAGTTTGGTTTCATAAGTGGTTCATCCATAAACTTTATCACTTCAAGATTACAAGAATCATACTTTAAAATAATTTTTCAAGTTTACATAAAGACTTTTCAAGTTCATCTTCAAGTTTAACCGTGGACCTTTCAAGATCTATGCTTAAACTTGTTAGATCTAAGCTTCTAACAAGCTTTAACATGATGGATCTACACGTAGACACAAGATTAACAACAACAACAACTTCATAACATACATCAAACAACTTCAAAACAACTTAATTTCACTTATATTATGTTAGATCTTCATGTTTTCATCTTTTAAAGTTTAGTTTCTTAGATGGTGTAACTTGTACATAACACTATCGGGTGTAACATCTTTCAAAGCCTTACAATATTTGTTCTTTATATGTTTTGTCAAAGTTGAATTGGAGTCCTTGCTTAACAAAGCTCCACAATGTTTGCATTGAGCCTTTTGCGAGCTGACACTCATTTCCACCAAATCCCAATTGCACCATACATCCATATTGCAATTATGTATGAGTGTCCCAACGACATATAGAGCGGATTGAGGAGCCTTGTTGATGGATGGAGAGTTGGTGGTTTTGGAATTCTTGGTTGCCATAGTATCAAATGAATAAAGAAGTTGAAGAATAATCAAGAAGTAGATGAATATGGTGTGAGGAATCGATTCTGGTCACTATTTATACTTACTGGAATCGATTCCAACGGCTAGAAATCGATTCCAATGGTAATAAGCATTAAATGGGGAGTTTGCAATGGCTAGGAATCGATTCCAACGGCTAGGAATCGATCCCAACGGTAATAAAATCAATAAAGGTAAGAATTTAATGCACCCCGTTATTTTTGTATACGGAGGAACCGGTTCCAGGTAGGAACCGGGTACGACCCTATTTTTTTATAAAATGTGGTACCGGGTAAGAACGAACGAGTTTTTTGAACTCGGAACCGGTTCTTCTATGTCACACCCCTTTCTAAGGCGGAAACACGATGTGTGATCCTGAAAGGTTCTCATTGCATACGAATGGTAAACATTCTACATCATTAAAAATTAACTCCACTTGCCATTCATAGTTTAACATCCCAAAACAAAAGTTAAGTTTAAAGTTTACAACACACATAAGATAATTGTTTGAAAAGTCTACAACTTCATTTCAAAAACAAATATCAAGGTTTTGTTCATTAGATCTCCGCAAAGAGGCGCGATATAACAAACAAATCCTACAAAAGTGGCAAAGGAGCATCGACACATGATAACTTGAAACATAAACGACCATCTTGAGCATGTAGACTGTGCATACATCCACTTAGTTCCCTGAAATACATGTAAGTTTTGGAAAAATCGTCAACAAAAGTTGGTGTGAATTCATGCAGTTTTTGTATAGAATGTTTGAATATACTTGTATGAAAACATGGTATGTAATTTGTAAAACATATCTGTAAATTGTGTTCTGCAAATGTAAGTAATACGAGATCACTAATGTTTAGCTACGACATTAACATATGTCACGACATAGGAAGCATCCAAACCATAGGCATTTTTCTGTCAATTTACGACTCGAGACACAAAAGCACTCTAGGTAGAACGTGGCCTAGAGTGTGGCTGCCTAAAACCCATTAGATCTAACTTATTGTTCCGCGGTCTAGGTATATAGTTGATTAATGGTGCTTATGCCACCCTATTCGTCACATGATCTATGTGTCATTCCTTCCTTAGTTTTGGTGTCCTACATACCATCGTACTGTACATGTATTTTCCCAAAGTTTTGAAAACAAGTAAAAGTTTAAAAGTGGCAACATGAACTCACTATTTTGCGTATCCTACGTCGTAAACTTCACCGGCTTGTGTCGCGTCGAAACCTATACGTGTTCTATGTACGTTAATCACTAGACTTGTAACTCACTATGTATAAGTCACCCTCTTAAGTTTATGTATTTGTTTTGTGTACGTCCATCATTTGTGAGGGTCATGCCCTTGTTTGTCGGGTCTTGCCCTTCGTCCGATTATTGTAATTTGAATTTGTATTATTCACTTGGAAATATATATTTTTACTTCCCAAAAATATATATTGTACATGTAGGGTTTAAGAAACGGCTTGTGTTAAAAAATAATCTATATTTTTAACTTATCCAAAATATGGTACTTATATTATTTTTCAAAAATAAATATAAGTAATTTGTTAAATAATATTTTCAATATTATTTTTGTGTAAGTATATTTAGGGAAGTATACTTGTATTTCATGTAAATACTTGTGTATTTTACATTATTTGCCAAAAATCAATATTTTGATTTTTAATACTTTCCGGAAATTGTATTTCTTAAAAATAATATATTTTTAAGGTTTGTTTGAAATATATATTTTTTATGCATGTAAATATATATATTTTATTTTTGTCCTTTACCCGATTTTTGTATAATTTTCATTACTTGGTAATAGTTATATATATTTGTCCAAATACATATTTATCTCCAAAAATGTCCAAGATTTGTCCAAGTCCATATATTTTGATGAACATATTTATGTTAATATATATTTTGTTCCTTGTCTAAATACCATTTTTATGGGTAATTCTTGCATATATATTTATAAATATATCCTTGTATATTTTTGTGTGTATTTTGGTATTTATACTCCTTGGGAGTATTTAGTGTATTTTCAAGGTCCTAATACACTACTACATATAGTACACATAATATAAACTTAGCACAAAATTTGGTGACAACTATATATATATATTTTCCCTAAAAATATACATACTTAATATTGAATTTTAACCTTGAGAAATCCTTATTCCTTGGCTTAAAATTTTGTACAAAAATTAGGAAACCTTAGTAAATATTTTTAGGTGAATTTTTGGGAAATAAGTTTCACCAAAACTTATATTTTTCTAAGTGTCAAAATTTTAAATAAATTTTAATATAGTTTCCCCTAAAAATGGAGGTTCCCCATGTTTTCAAAACTTATGTTTATTTTCTTTTCATCAACAAAATCAATTTCCAATCAAGATCACAAGTTACATACACTAATTTCATCATATAAAACCTTATGATGAACTTGATTTTTGTTAAAAATGTGTAGTCATTTAGATCTACACTTTACATACATCATTCTTCCAAAAACAAGTGTTCTTGTTAAGTTTTACCAAACTTTGTATGAAACTTTAACTTACTAAATTAACCATCCATGAGTTTGAAGGTTTTAAAACCATGAACAACATATTCTAAAACCATTTTTAAGTTCATTTTGAAGATCTTTATGTTCATCATCAAATTTTATCATGGATCTTTCAAGATCCATGCTTAACATACTTGAATCTTTCAAAAGTAAGCTGCTTGATGAACTTTTTACAAACTTTTTATGAAGTTTAGTTTCATAAGTGGTTCATCCATAAACTTTATCACTTCAAGATTACAAGAATCATACTTTAAAATCATTTTTCAAGTTTACATAAAGACTTTTCAAGTTTATCTTCAAGTTTAACCATGGACCTTTCAAGATCTATGCTTAAACTTGTTAGATCTAAGCTTCTAACAAGCTTTAACATGATGGATCTACACATAGACACAAGATTAACAACAACAACTTCATAACATACATCAAACAACTTCAAAACAACTTGATTTCACTTATATTATGTTAGATCTTCATGTTTTCATCTTTTAAAGTTTAGTTTCTTAGATGGTGTAACTTGTACATAACACTATCATGAAGTAAAATAGATTTTAGTATGCTTACTACTAGCTCTAGTGGCTAGGGAAGTGGCACAAACAAGATGAAGATGAAGAATGAAGAAGATGAGTGGTTAAAAACTCCTCAAAGTGGTCCTTGAACTTCTTTTGGTTCAAACCTTCTTATATCATCTTCTTACACCATGGAACAAGCTTGGAATGGTTAATTGATGAATGAAAATGGAGGTGTATATGCGTGTCTGTATGGCCGAGAGTTAGAGAGTAAAAAGATTAAGGAAGATGGTGAGTTTGAATGAGAAAATGATCTTGTTCTTCATCTAGTGGTCTTTTATAATATTTTTCCAACAACACATTAACCATGGGGTCTCTTGTCCAATATCTTGCCTACAATGTAAATATTATAAAATAAAGTGGTGTGGGGCCATTTTGGGCCGGTTACCAAAGAAGGGGGGTTAATTGTAAACTTTGGAAGTTGAGGGACTAGAAGGTGAGTTAGGAGGTTTATGTTTAGATTAAGTGTGTTTATGTGTTTTTATGATTTTCAAGGTGTTTTATCACCATAACTAGCTTTATATCATAAAAACAGTGCTTCTAGTCTAGTTTTGATGTTTTGGGTAGTGTCCGGCTATTCGTTCGGTTATCGGTTCGTTCAAGTGCTAAATTGCGTAGTTTTACAATGTATGAAGTACCTTTTGTGACGGTTTTCATTCTCAACACTTTACAAGTTATTCTGGACACTAAAACATAAATTATGCATGTTATTTTATGGTTTGAATGTTGTTTTTGCTGTTTTTTCTACAGAAATCTGCATTTAAAGTGCGTTTCGGGTACTTTTTATTGTCTGTTTTATCTTCCGGAGAGTGTTTATGTTAACCCTTGTTCCTACACTTGGGTTTTAATTTATTTTTTATGCTGGACCTACATCTAGGCCCTAAATCTCTTGTCTGATTGTATACTGCAGTCATACTGACGCAGCTTGTCTTACCGGTGAGTTTACTAGTCGACGCAACGCTCAATGTAATGCACAATGCGATAATCAAAGTATAAAACATGCATGAATTCATATGTAAAGCAAGTAAGCACATAATGTTGACGTCTAAGCACATAATTGCAGGAAATAACTAATTATTAAGATAGTACGTGTCACACCCCGACCACGTAAAACAACAAACCGTGGCGGAAACGTCGGGGAGTGTTGTAACAGAATTATTGTTTCAAACCATGGATACAAAGAGTTTTGTTTTATTGAATATTAAACATAGTCTTAAAGTTAAACAAGCAAGTCAAACATAGTTTATCATCATTATTAAATCACTAAGGCCTCGTCCGGTCCTAAGTGAGCGTGCATCTTAATCGCAATCAACACTAAGCAACTTCACCTGAAACATATGTAAAAACAAACTCAGCAAAGAAATGCTGGCGAGGACATAGTTTTTGTGTGAGTATCAGATTCATGGCTCGTTTGTATGTTGAAACAACTTGTATGACTTTGTTACTTGATATTAGAAAACCTTGTTTTGTAAAATATTTGTATTGTAATTGAATAACCAAGTCAAAATGGATTGGTCATAATTTATAAACCTTGATGCCATGAATCTTAACCCTAAACATTTGTTTATGTAAACCAAATCATAAATCATTCTTGTAAGAAAACTCATATGGTTTATATAGTTTCGTAAACCTCGTTTGTGTGACATCGCTTCCAATCGTTTACCCAAATCGTTTAATTCGTCAATAATCGCTTTAGTCGTATAAATCATTCTCGTTTTAGATCGTGAAACTACTTTTGGTCGTCTCGTTAATAACATTTAAACCTTTGTGACTCGTCTATTGTTCAACTCGTTTTCGCATTAACAAACCTCCAAAGGGTAAGTTAACAATCATCAGATTCAGTCGTTACCCACCTAACCCACACATAACCATGGGTGCGGTCTGATAATGGGATTTGTTAGATCCTATGATACCATAACCTAATAGTGGTCGGCTTGATCAATGCTAATGAATGTCATTCGTTATGTAAATACAACCAACAAGTTCGTTCAGATTATCGAAATCGTTATTAGTTTTGTATAAAGCATCGTAACCGTTTTTGAAACCATCGTTAGAATATCGAAATCGCTTTGATACATATGAATCACCCCAAAACAATCGAAAATAGTAAAAGAGGGGATCTATGTACTCACCTTCGGGTGCGTTTTTAAATGTTAACACAATTCCTCAAATTGTCTATCCGCCCTAAATTAAATAAGAATGATTTTAATAATCAAAAACCACACTTTGGCATGCAATTACTACTTATGTCATTTCTGTTTTAATATATATGAAACTGGGCTGTTTTCGGACATTTAAATAAAATGGTTAACTTATTCTAAAAATTCCCAAATTTTTACAGAACGTC
>JARYGA010056642.1:0-35290 GCA_030545235.1 Helianthus tuberosus
AGTATTATTTGTGAAGAAGAAGGACGGTACCTTCCGCATGTGTATTGATTACCGCGAACTGAACAAGGTGACTGTGAAGAATCGCTATCCTCTTCCACGCATCGACGACTTATTCGACCAGTTGCAAGGGTCGAGCTATTACTCGAAGATTGACCTGAGGTCAGGCTATCGCCAACTGAGAGTCCGGGATGAGGACGTCTCCAAAACAGCATTCAGAACTCGCTACGGCCATTACGAGTTTTTGGTCATGCCATTTGGGTTAACGAACGCACATGCGGTTTTCATGGATCTTATGAACAGGGTGTGCAAACCTTATCTTGACAAGTTTGTTATTGTTTTCATCGATGACATTCTGATCTATTCGAAGAATCAGGAGGAACACGATCAACATTTACGACTTATTTTGGAACTCCTTCGAACGAAACAACTGTACGCCAAGTTTTCAAAATGCGACTTCTGGCTTCGTGAAGTCCACTTTCTAGGCCACGTGGTAAACAAGGATGGGATTCATGTTGATCCATCCAAGGTAGATTCGATCAAGAACTGGCCTGCACCTCGCACACCAACAGAAATACGCCAATTCTTGGGTTTGGCGGGTTATTACAGACGGTTCATCAAAGACTTCTCAAAGATTGCACAGCCGCTTACACTACTGACACAGAAAGGTGTTGCTTACCGTTGGGGTAATACACAGGAAACAGCGTTTCAGCACTTAAAGGATAGACTTTGTAGCGCACCTATCCTCTCATTGCCTGAAGGCACGGACGATATTGTAGTCTACTACGACGCATCTATTCAGGGTCTTGGATGTGTGTTGATGCAACGGGATAGAGTCATTGCTTATGCTTCGCGCCAACTTAAGACTCACGAACGGAATTACACTACACATGATTTAGAGATGGGAGCTGTTGTTTTCGCGCTCAAGATATGGCAACATTACCTGTATGGCACCAAGTGCACCATCTACACTGATCACAGGAGCCTTGAGCATATCTTCAAGCAGAAAGAATTGAACATGCGACAACGACGATGGGTCGAATTACTGAATGATTACGAATGTGCTATAAGGTACCATCCGGGCAAAGCCACTGTGGTGGCCGACGCCCTCAGTCGAAAGGATACTACACCTAGGCGTGTATGAGCATTGCAACTCACTATTTAGTCTGGTCTTACTGCACAGATACGAGATGCTCATGTAGAAGCATTGAAACCAGAAAACGTCAGGGCTGAAGCCCTACGCGGCTCAAGGCAACGGTTAGAACAAAAGGCAGACGGCGCCTACTATGTAACATGATGCATTTGGGTCCCACTCTATGGTAACTTACGCGAGCTTGTAATGGATGAAGCTCATAAGTCTCGCTACTCAGTACATCCTGGTTCAGATAAGATGTACCATGATTTGAAAACTACATATTGGTGGCCTAGCATGAAAGCCCACATAGCTACTTACGTTAGCAAGTGTTTGACTTGTGCAAGAGTCAAAGCGGAATATCAGAAACCTTCAGGCCCACTCCAACAACCTGAGATACCACAATGGAAATGGGAGCAAATTTCCATGGATTTCGTTACTGGCCTACCCAGATCTCAGCGCGGGAATGACACTCTATGGGTGATCGTGGATCGACTCACAAAGTTTGCACACTTCTTGGCTATCAAGGAAACAGACAAGTTCTCTACTTTAGTAGACGTTTACTTGAAGGAAGTGGTTTCGAGGCACGGGGTGCCCACCTCTATTATTTCCGATCGTGATGCACGTTTCACTTCAGAACTTTGGCAAGCGATGCACAAATATTTTGGCTCACGATTAGACATGAGCACAGCTTATCACCCTCAGACGGATGGGCAGTCTGAGCGCACTATTCAGACTCTAGAAGACATGCTTCGGGCGTGCGTAATTGACTTTGGCAATGGCTGGGAAAAACATCTGCCACTTGTGGAATTTTCGTACAATAACAGCTACCACACCAGCATTAAAGCTGCTCCATTTGAGGCATTGTACGGACGTAAATGCCGGTCACCTCTTTGTTGGGCAGAGGTGGGTGATAGTCAGATCACGGGTCCAGAACTTGTAGTTGATACTACAGAAAAGATTGCTCAGATACGACAACGCATGGCGGCAGCTCGTGACCGTCAGAAAGCATACGCCGATAAAGACAGGAAACTACTCGAGTTCCAGGTTGGGGATCGAGTGCTACTAAAAGTTTCAACCTGGAAGGGTGTGGTTCGTTTTGGCAAACGAGGCAAGCTCAATCCGAGATATGTCGGACCATTCGAAATCATTGAGAAAATAGGCAAAGTGGCCTACAGACTGAACTTACCAGCTGAACTTAGTGCAGTTCACAACGTATTTCACGTGTCGAATCTGAAGAAGTGTCTGTCAGATAAGACCCTCATAGTTCCCGTGAAGGAACTCACTATCGACGAGCAGTTACATTTCGTCGAGGAACCTGTTGAAATCACGGACCGGGATGTTAAGGTCCTCAAGAACACTAGAATACCTCTTGTTCGAGTTCATTGGAACTCCCGTCGTGGCCCAAAGTTCACCTGGGCACGCAAAGACCAAATGAAACTCAAATATCCCCAGTTATTCGGAAACAGTGCAACTACTACTGAGGATGAAGCTACTACAGAATTTCGGGACGAAATTCCAAATCAACGGGGGGATGATGTGACACCCCAGGAAAACCAGTGAACGATACAACTCATCTAGCTTCCTCAGTAACCGCATGCTAAATTTCGGGACGAAATTTCTTTCAAGTTGGGGATAATGTGACAACCCGAGTTTCAAGGTCTCTATTCGATTTAAATCATTACTTATTTGCATAGTATGTTTCTTATTTTTGGGATGCATAATATTTATTATATGTGAGTGTATGATAATAAGGTTTTGTATTAATTTGTATGTTATAAATAAAGAGGGAACCCTTACTGAAAACTATTACCCATGAAAACACTATCTAGCGAAAACACCTTATGTGTTTTCGTCCAACAAGAGGCCAACGAAATCAGACTGGGCCTTGGGCCAGTAGCGTATAGATATAGGGTTTATTTATAACCTTCACGTGTAACTGGCAAACCCTAAATCACCTCTCATCTTCTCTCGCTACCCTTTGAACCCGACGGCAGATTCCCTCATTCAAAGCCAAACCCCTCTTGTTTAATCCTCGGTTAGTGATCTACTTGTTCAGTTGACATAGACGCTTATCGTATGATTATGATGCAATCTTGTTTTGATAATTTGGCATTTATGGATGTTAATCGTTATGTATGTATATATATACGTGGTTGTGCACAAACTGTTATGCATATTGGCATGAGAATGGTATAGATAGTGCAGCCAAAATAGTGTCTTGCATGTGATGGCATAGAAATGGTCGGCCAGTTTGCATGTGACCACCTACTCACAATCGGCTGGTTTGTCATATTAGCATGTGAATTTTCAATGGACATGTGGGAGTTATGTGTGTGTTTTCAGGATATGTTAGTCAAGATTCTTATGTTAATTGTTTGTTATATGTTATCGATTTGTGAGATAAGGAAACATCCCATGGATTGTCGGCCATTGTGATTATTTTAATAGTGATGATGATTCCGATGTGAAGGATTATGTATGTTGCTATGCTGTTGATTTGTTTAATGAATGTTTGGTAATTTATATATTATTTTATCGATGATTTGATTAAATGGTTTCATTGATGTTTGATCGTGTAACTGTTGGGAATGAAGTATTAGGGTTATTATGGTGCAACTGTTAATGATGATGATGATGTTCAGACGAAAACACAAGGTGTTTTCGTCAAACCTTATGTCCAACGAAAACCCTTGGGTTTTCGTTCAAAAGTGTTTTCGCCACATTGATTTAGTCGAGTGTGATGAATATTAACTCTGTTAGTTATTAACGCTGTTAGCTGATAAACTCTGTTAAGTTGATTAACTCAGTTAAGTTTTACAACCCCGTTAGAATGATAACTCTGTTGATACGTTAATTCTGTGGTGTGTTAACTTTGTTAAACCTGTTAAGTGATTTGACTGCTTACGTGATACATGATGTTAACTGCTAAGCACTTTGTAACAAAGATTGCATGCGAAACCTTACGAGCGTGAACTAATTGAGTATACGTGCACTATAGGACTTGACTGATTTCTTGTGAGCACTTAACTTAGCATACCGAGCAAACCAAGGTGAGTTCACACAGCCAAGGCATGGGGTTCCCAGGGTGGGAATGGGTTTGGATTATTTACTTGTACTTACCTAGCTTATGGAACTTAGTTATATGGTCCTCGGGTGAGGAAGGGTTATTGATAAGATACGACTAGACTAGTGATACTAATAGAACTGATCTTCGCACACACGCCGGGGTTGCCTGCGATAATATGACTGATCTTCGCACACACGCCGGGGTTGGCTGCGATAATATGACTGATCTTCGCACACACGCCGGGGTTGGCTGCGATAATATGACTAATCTTCGCACACATGCCTAGGAAGGCTGCGAACTATACACTAAACTTCGCACACATGCCGGGTGGCTGTGATACAAATATACCTAGTCTAGAATACTCGGGAAACTTTCCCTAATCTTCGCATACATGCCTAGAGGGCCGCGATACAAACTAATATGATACATGACTTAATGAACGAACACAAGGCTTACTATACTATTACAATTACTGAACTACTAACTGTGAACTCGCTCAACTAGTTGTTGACTCTCTGTTACATGCCTTGCAGGACCATAGGTACTCTTGGAGCTTGCACGGGAGGCGCGGTCGTTGTGGGCACGGATTGTGGATTTTATGATAAACTCCTTTATGACATTTCAACTTAATACTTATGTTGGGCTTTTTACATTATTGCTTCCGCTACACACTTGTTTATGTTTGGTTTTGAAAACGCCTATCGTATTGATGAATGACATTTACTATTTACTTATATGTTCAATATGATTGGTGGCTTGATCCTGGTCATGTCACGCCTCCAAGCGGTGGTACTCCGCGTGTGGATTTTGGGGGTGTGACAAAAAATTATGGCAAAGTTTTTGTAAATCTCCATGGTTTAGAATATAATTGTAAGTGTATGTTAATAAATATTTTTCTAAGCGTTTTGATTTTTAGAAAAGTTTGCCATAGTTTCCCCTAAAAATGGAGGTTTCCATGCTTTCAAGCATATCATTTTCTTTTGTAAAAATCAACACAATCAATCCACAATCAACAATAAACAACCTTTACTTACCAACTTTGCCAAAAACAAGTAATAACCTACTACTTCATGAACTTGAATATTTGTAAAAATTTGTAGTAACTTACTAGTGTTCTTAGTAAGCCTTGTTATCCTTTAAAGTGTGATTGATTCTTTAAAAACTTCATTTTTGAAGAATATGGATCTTTACAACTTGTGATCATCATTTCTAAAAATGTTTCTTTATGAATTCTTCTTGTTACACAAGTGTTTCTACACTTGTTTAACCACCAAAAATAAGTTTTGTTTATGTAAGAACCAAGATTTAGAAAAACTTATATTTTTAACTTGGTTTCTTTAGAAATCATCCATGAAAATTTTAGATCTACATGATTAACAACTTACTTTGATCATTTCTTAACAAGAAACAACTTTATTCTTTCAAGTTCATGATCTTTGTGTGGATGATCCATTAATCTCTAACATGTTCATCCTCTCATCTTGCTAGATTATGTTTTTAATCATGATCTAGCAAGATTATATGATCATCAACATCATTTTCACAAACAATAAACAATCATCAAGTATAACAACTCATATTCATCAAGATTTCTTCATACTTTAAGCTTATGTTCAAGTTTACTTCTTGTGATTCTTAGTGTTCTTCAAGATTATGATTATGATTCTTCTTTTAACCACTTAAAATGGAAGTAAAATAGCAAGATCAAGGTTCTTACCACTAGCACAAGGCTAGGGATGATCAAGTGAAGTTATGAGATGGATAAAAGCAAATAAGAGAGGTCCTTGAACTTCCGTAAGCTCCTAGCTCCTTTATGTGACCTCTAACACACTTGTATATGCTTGGATTATATGAGAATGGATGAATGATGGTGGATGTGTGGGTGTTTGGGGTCGGCTGAGAGCAAGAAGGAGAAGAGGAGAAAAAGTAGGTGTTTTAGTGTGTGTAGAATGAGGGTTATGATCTTGTATGCATACTTATAGTCCATCTTAAATCTTTAACTTGTGTATAATGTGCTTAACACAAGGGAGCATGATCCACTATTTAAATCAAAGAAAATCTTTGTGTGGGGGCCATGTTGGCCGATAACTAGGTGGGGGGGGGGGGGGTAGTAGACTAGGGTAAAACTAAACTAGTTACATCAAGGTTAAAATGTAAGTATTTGTTAGGTTTCTAGTTAGTTGATATTTGTATGGTGTGTTATGATGTTCGGGGACCATAACTAGCTTGGTAATGTTAAAACAGTGCTTCTAGTGAAAAATTGGTGTTTCGGGTAGTGTCCGATTGTTCGGTTGGTTACCGGTTTGTTAAGGTGCTAAACTTGCAGTTTAGTGTGCTTTATGTACCCTTTTGTGACACTTTTGATTCCCGACACTTAGGAAAGCATTCAGGACCATTTAACCATATTTGTGCATGATATTAGAGGGTTGAAATGCTGAATTTGCTGATTTTCTGCAGAATTCTGCAGTTTATGTGAGTTTTAGGCACTTTCCGGTACTCAAACTATCTCTAGGAAGGCAATTTTGTGATCCTTACTTTCCTACACACTATACTAGTGTAATACTTGGTTTCTTGCTCTTTTTGTGTCTCAATACACTGTCTGTCTAACTACTGAACTCCGTCAGCATTTTTCTGATTTGTCTGACAATTGTGCTAGCCGTGTTTCTTGCATCATTTGGATCAATAAAGTTCTCATGCGATAATGACAGGACATTAAGCAAAATATGATGCACATGTATGTATATAGTAATGATCAGAAAGCAGTTTAGGTAATTAATTGTAATTTAGCATAGTCTTTAAGCACAAATTATGGTTTATTAGTTGTACGGATATCTGGAATTTTGGCAGTTGTCACATTCTCCCCCTGTTAAGAAAATTTCGTCCTCGAAATTTTATCTACATTAACTCCTTAGGGTTTCGTTATGCGTGTATGGATATGAATAATACCAAAGTGCTTAACCTCGAAGCCGAATCAAAACTTATTCGAATCAGGTGAATCCAAGGACATATTATAACAACAAGAACCCAATGGTTAAAAGGTATGTGTTCCAGAATTTGATGTCAAAGGATATGAGACATATAGATGTATAATCTAGTGTAACTCAGTTAACAGAGGTTCAACAAAAAGAGGAGTTTCGATCGATAGAACTCCAAGGGATCGTTTACAATAAGCAATTTAGTTCTAGAAACCATAACATCCGCTATATGAACTCATAGTCATCAAGCTCAAAGGTAATAGTGTCATGAGAATGATTTGTCAACTTTCGAATAAATAAGTGAATGAAATTAGTGTGTTGACATTATTTAATTGCAAGAATACACTGAATGAAATACAACCGAATCTGGTGTATAGTTGTCTTAATACATAGTTGCATTAGGAGCGTTTAATTGACAAGTCAACAAAAGTATGTGTAGTTTTGTGTGAAACGGTTGACCATGATTAGCACAAGCTACAAGTTTGTACCGACACCTCAAGGTGTCATGATGACATAATTTAATGATAGCGGTGACCGAACAAGTTCACCGTGTTTGAAATCGAATGAAAGTGAACTGAAGCAAACCTGAAAATTTTATTCAAATGACATCATAAGACTTTTCAATTGAATATAGACTACCAAAGAACTATCGCTTTCCGATCGAAGATGAAAAAAAGTAATAGGTATTGCAAGGTATTTCGTTCGATAATGAAAGAACCGTTAGAAGGTACACTGGGATATAAAATGAATTTATATACCATTGTCTTAACACACGACTGTGTTAAGACTGCTGTAATTGTGATAAAACAAAACGGATTTAGAGCAAGTCAATAAATGAACGATTATATCCGTGTATGAGATGTGTATATGCGATTAGCGCATGCTTCAAATTAACGAGACACCACCACAAGGTGTTGGAACCAACAAACGACTTACTGGAGCCATAGACCAAACAAGTCTACTACGGCTCAGGACAAAAGAAACACTGGCAAAAATGAAATTGAACATGATGCTCTCAATACATCATATGGTGTCTTGAATTGAATATACAAAATGGACAAGTTCAAGCAATTAGACTTGGTTTTAGCGAAGTTTGCCAATGAATACATGTAAGGAAATTCTGGCATGGTTACAAAGATAAACCATGTATGTAACTTGAAAGAAAAGAAGTTTCAAGAAAGTGTGTGGACTCGATAGTAAATGAGCCAATAATTACAATAATGCAGGTCATTCGAATAACAAATCAATAAGTAGTTTTAGTAAACAATATTTGAACTTTGATGAAGCGCTTATTTGAAACCAAACCACATGCATAACAAATGGTGCATGCGTAACATATGAATTTCTAAGAAATGAAGAAATAAGCATTTGCTAAAATGAAGAGAATTGTCATGATGCAACTACTATTAAGTGGAATGGAGATGTAACGGTCTACTCGTTAGAAGCAAAAGTGGAAATTTCAATGTAAGAATTTCGAGTATTACACCTGTTCGGTTAACTAGAATAGCTTATACGACAGAATAATGGTGTTCACCCGAGTTAATAAACGTGGTTCCTAAGTGACAACCTTTAATGAGTTTTGTCCTACGTTCCCGTAGGTCCTAAGTACATGTTTTCTAGGTTATCAAAGCTTCGTATCCTATGTAAAACGGTTTTGATGCACCGTATAGAAAGCACCATATTAGTGTATGTTTAAAACAAGTTGTTCACTCACTGTACGTTTGGTATACTTTCTTCCTCAGTTTGCAGCTAATGATACTAGATCCACGATCAATCTTAGGATAGTAGTTGGATTCTTACAGCTGTTCGAATACATCATTAATCCTTGGCAGGGATACTAATTTCTTGATGGTTAGCTCGTTCAGTTCCTTGTAGTTGATATACGCAAAAAAGTTACCGTCCTCTTCTTAGCGAGCAAAACTGGAGCTTCCGAAGACGAGAAGCTTGGTCTGATAACTCCCTTCTCTAGCAACTCCTGAAGCTGAGCTGAAAATTCTTGCATCTCTGAAGGTGTAAGTCGATAAGGTGCCTTGGCTATAGGTGCGGCGCCTGGAACCAAGTCAATGTGGAATTCAACTTGTTGTTGAGGATGTAATCCTGGCAAAATCTTTTGAGGAAGACTTCCGGATATTCCCTTACCATAGGGGATATCTTCGGACTTAGGTTCTTTGGCTCCTCTGTCCACGACATGAGCCAAGGAACAACACATCTTTTTCGCAGAAACTCTCTTGTCTACAAACAACGGATAATTTGTAGAGGCGTATCCTGCTTTTCTCTATGAATCACGATTGTCTCTTCATTCGCAATCGGGATGCGGATAATATTCTCGTGGCAAACCATCTCTGCATGGTTACTTCACACCCAACCCATTCCAACTATGACTTCAAAGCTTCCTATTTTAGCTGGTAGAAGGTCTGATGAAAACTCACATTCTCCAACTTTATATCGCAGCCTCTAATCACTTCGTTAGCTTCTACTAGCTTCCCATTAGCTAGTTCTATCTAGTACGGAATATCTAACTTACTTTCTACTAAACCAGGTATATTCTTAAACTCTAGAGATACGAAACTATAAACGACACAGGTATCAAATAGCACAGATGCAAAACTTTTGGTTGATAGAGAGCGTACCAATAACCACATATGCCTCACGAGCTCCGATGTTACACTCTCTTCCACGGTCCTGATCATTTTTCGGGCAATCCTTCCTAAAGTGCCCCATGTCTCCGCATTCGAAGCAACCTGGGACTCTACCATTATTGTTTCTGCCGTGGTTGTCGTCATCGTTTACTCCTTGTCTGGGATCCTTCGTCCAACATGCATCCTTGTTGTGTCCTTCTTTTCCGCACTTACCGCACTTGTGCTTCCGATATTGACCTTCATGGTGAAGCTTGCACTTATCACATCTTGGCTTAGTTCCCAAGTAAATCTTAACTTCAGCCTGATTGTTTTTAGGGAAATATTTTCTAAAATGCCCTTTGTCTCCATAGTTAAAACAACCTTAACCACGTTTTTTATCATCACTCGTTCTGCCTTGATAGTCGTTGTTGTCGTTGTTCCCTCCGTGATTCCCGCTACAATCTTGGCCTCCATTTCCGTGTTCCGTACCTTGCCTACAGGTCTCCTTGACATGCCCCACCTTGCCAAAATTTTCACATTTTCCATATCTACATCGCCCGACATGATAACGTCGGCAATTGTCGCACTTAGGTAGGATACCCATGTACTCTTTTCCCTTTTTGGCCTTTTTGTTGTTTTTGTTCATCCGAGAAATCTTTTGAAAATCAGTGAGCTTTCTTTTGTTCTTTCCAGATGACTCCACCTGAGTCTCCTTTTCCTCGTCAGGGGTTAGAAATTTTTCCAGTCTAGCCGCTTCTTTAGTGAGCGCCACACTTAAGTCAACCGCATCGATAGTTGTTGGAGGTTTTGATCCTGATAACAAGCTCAGAATCTGAGGCGCCATCCCCCAGATGAGTTGTTCGATCCTCTCAATCTCTGGTTCCACCAGGTATGGGACAACTCGTGCCAAATCATGAAGTCTCTGTACATATTCTGCCACCTTTGAACCTTCCATCGTTAACTTCCAGAATTCAATCTCTAGCTTCTGGATCTCCATCTGGGAGCAATACTCCTTACGCATCAAGTCTTTCAACTCATCCCATGACAAAGCATATGCAGCAGTCTCACCCATTATCTGAACCCGAAGGTTCCACCGTGACAGAGCCACATCTCGAAATAGTCCAGAAATGTATGTGACCTGTTGCTCCGGAGCACATCCGCCCATTCGCAAAACAGAATCCATATTCTTGACCCACTTCATAAAAACTATGGCACCCCTAGTGCCATCGAAGTTCAGAGGCTTGAAGTCCAGAAACTGCTTGTAAGTACAGCCTGTACTCAAGCAATATCATCATAGAAAGCATTAGCAAAGCACATTTGGGAATATCCGAACGAATTGCAATGTGTCTTAGGTGACTTAAACATTACCGTTAGGTGGGTTATTCCCTGAGGTGTTTCCGCTGTGTCTGTAGCGAAGAACCTCGTGCCGAGCTATGGCTCGTGAGATATGCGCTTGCCATTCTGCGTCGGTTAGCCGAATGATCTCTTGAGGAGACATCTTTTAAGAAGATTGTATGGGTCAGGTATTATTTGTTCAGGAAAATGTATATAGTTGTCTAGAGGTCATATGTACATACACATAATAAATTATCATATCAACCAATCAAGAAACATCATAATCATAGGATAAACAAGTAAATGGGAATATGTTTAATGAGAGCATAACAGACAAACACGTTGTTGATTTACATGTTTAATGAGAACATGACGATTGGGTTTTCATTAATCATTGACCATAAAGTATTGTTACATGTTCTGCAAAGTGTATCATATCAAAATGGAACACAGGGTCACACTACCCTTGTCCAACCAGTCTACAATTCTACAAAAGTCTCATAATCAAAAGGTGGTCTCCCAAAAGCCTTCTCAAGCTCAGATCAAAAGTGGTACTCCCATTAAAGGTAATGCATCTGCAAAAGACCAAAAACCTACTGTACTGATGGCGGAGGAGGAGGAAGGAAAATCAAACTGAGAACATGTGCGAGTTCCTCCTCAAGTTTATGCACATGACGAACCAAATAACGGACCTGCTGCTCAATAGTAAGAAATCAAGCATCAAACTCTGGAGAAGGTGTAAGAGGAGCAGGTGGTCTTACAAAAGGAGGCGGTGATGAATGAGGGGGAACAGAAGTAGACTGACAAGGACACGGTAAGGGGCACGGTATCGACTCAAGCTCCAAGACTCTATGACTCATAACTTCAAATCGAAGCTAAAGCGAATAAAGTAACTCATCCTGTGTATAGCCAACAAAATGCGAAGGATGGTAGGGGTCTGAGGTTGGCATGGAATACGGTGGGGACCTCGGAATGGCTCATCAGTTGGTGAAGAAGTAAAAGGTGCAGACTGGGGCATGTATGTAAAAGCTGCTGAAACATGAGGGTCATGACTAGGCTGCTGAAACACGATGTACATCAGACTCCATAGGGTGAAAAAGAGCAACATCAGTGGGTGCGGGTGCAGGTGGAGGACTAAGTGGCTTAACAACAGGAGGATCAACGGGTGTAGGAACTGGATCAGGTATGAAGGGTGCAATGTCGAGTATGCCAAAAGGAATAGGGTCATGATCAGGCAAAGGCTCAGGATCAGCTGGTGCATCATCAGGATGATCAACAGGAACAAAATCTGGCATAGCGTCACCAGGCTCGAGGTCATACGGAGGAGATGGTGCAGCTGACATGGCCGTATCATCCTCAGAATCAGTTGCATAGTGTCGTAATCCAACTGCCTGCAAGGCGGAAGAAGTCACAGACTCAAAGGAATCTGGGACAAAGTGTAAACTAGTGTCAGAGGAAATCTTAACAACAGGGATCTCAAAAAGTGGGATAGCAACAACATTCCCATCTAGCTTTCCATCACCATGGACATCATCAGAAGGACCATCAAGAAACAAATCAACGTCAACATCAATCAAATCGTCAAAAGGCAAATCCTCTAGAGAAATGGCTGTAACATCTGTGCTTGTAATCATTATGAATAGTTCAATTATCAATAAAACAATGCCATTTGATCCCAATGTTTGTTTTGTTATGTTTTGCATTTTTCATGTTTTGACTTTTGTTCAATTTCAAACTCTATATCGCTTTCTGGAGAGTTATACGCAAACTGGTGCGTAAACATAATCAGTTTAATGCGACAAATATTCTGGAACATCAACATATACTTAACATACCTTAAATAACCTTTACATAACTTATAAATAAGTTTTGAAGGCTTTGGTATGGCAAAAACAAGTTAATTCGCTTATAGGGACTAAACTTGACAAACTGCGAAAGTATGCCAATTTGAACAGTAACGAACATTCCGGAACATGACCATAAGTTAAACACACCTTAAATATCCTTTATATAGCTTAGAAATAGGCTTTGAGGGGTTCGGTGTGCTAAAATAAACTTTTAGGTCATTCAGGGACTAAAAGCGTCAAAAAGTGCACAAGTTTGCATTTTCGCGCATAACTTACGTTCTGAATACCTCCGGACATCTAAAAATTTATGTGAGCACTAAAATATATTATTTTAGTGTTTGGCATAAGAAAAATCCGTTCGTCACGCATTTTGGATCGTTTTTCGCGCTTGTGCGCATTCCGTCGTAATTAAGTGAACATCGCGATCGTACGACAAAACGAACCAACATCCGACATATTTTTGAGCATGTTTCATGCCCACATTGTTTAGGCATCATTTTAGGGCCTTAAAGTTGGCTTAACGGGCCTTAAACATGTCGGAATTGGCCTTAAACCACAACAGGGACCTAAACTGTCATTTTTGAAAGTTGTTTCTGATCAGGACACCCAGGCGGCCCGCGTAAGCCCAGGGTGATCCTTTACACGGCCCGCGTCAGGCTCCCAGACCAGATTCAATGTATTAACAGCCTGTTAACAACCCTTCAAACCCCCAAAGGCCAATGCCACATGTCAAACTCTTGTGGTGGGGGTAAAATGAGTTACCACAACATTCCGACAAGTGTACGGGTGAGATCAAGGCACGTTATCCAAGAAACGATCCTAACGGTGAACCAAAATCTATAAATACCCATCCATCCCCATTGCAAACCCACAAGAATCTGATTTGAGAAGCTCTAAGTTGAAACCATTGTTTCATACTTGAGCTACTTGAATCAAGATTAGCATTCGGGGACCCTTTGTAAGTATTCCTTCGTTCTTTTATTGCTTTTCGAGTCCGAAAGTCAAACTTTGTTTGACTTTCTGCATTGACCAGTTTATGGTCAATGCGAAGTTCGTTTGAACTTCGCAACGTGAGCGTAATCACGATGGTTATAGTCCCTTGTGACTATGCCTACTGATTACCACGTTGTCTAGGGTCGTAAGGGTAAGCGATCTAATAAATCGCTTATACCTTCGAACCTTACCCATTTGGTCGATCATTAGGATCCGACCAAACACATTAGGTGACCATAGTATATAGGGATTAACCTTCCGAGGTTATACCTTATGGTCGCTTCGTTTAAGTAGTTGTATGATAGGTAGTTTGTATGCCTTAGGTAAATTACCAAAATACCCCTTTGATGCCAAAAATTTATTTTAAACATATGTAACATAACTTTTGACATCTAAACTGATTTTACAACAATATTAGACATGTTAAGGCATATGTTACTTGTCATAGGACTAGTTAAGCGGTCCGAACGCATTTCACGCAAACGACGCGTTAAAGTAGCATAAGCTACCTAAACTGGTCGTAATGGGTCATAAGCACTTAGGTTAGGTTTCATTTAGTATGTAGGCTTTGTTAAACCATATTACATGAGTTCTCATACTCATTTGGTTTACGAGCCCTCATTCTATCCGATCCTCCGATATAGGTCCGGTTTATTAACGTAGTTACCTATATTAGGTTCCGTTTGATTCCGTGATCTCTAGCACTGCTTGGTGGTTATCTTAGGACTTCTGAGCAATCTCAAGTGAGTACATAGACCCCTCTTTTACTGTTTTCCAAACATTTTGGGGTGAAACACATGTGCTTACTTGTTACTTTCATGCTTTTCCATGTTTTCATATAATATGCTTGTTATGTTCAATAGTACACTTATAGTACATGATTTCATTATGTTTATTCTATGTATGCCCATTGTGTGCATATTTAGTACATTGTTTTACATTACATTTCATGCTATGTATGCCCATCGTGTGCATATTTAGTACATTGTTTTACATTACATTTCATGCTATGTATGCCCATTGTGTGCATATTTAGTACATTGTTATACATTACATTTCATGCTATGTATGTCCATTGTGTGTGCATACTTAGTACATTGTTTTACATTACATTTCACGCTATGTATGTTCATTTGATTACATACTTAGTGCATTGTTTTCACATGCTTACATTTTGGTATGACATTTGGTTTGTTCAAATGGGACAATATACATTCATTAACATTGATCACGTCGTTCGTTAGTAGGTAGTGGTACCATAGGACTTGACAACTCCCGTTCCTGAACCCTAGGTTTGTTTGGGTGGAAGGAATGACCGAATTCGATAAACAATAACACAGATAGACCTTTAATTTGTTTAAGGGTCTATCACCACAGTCACAAGGCTTGGATGTATGCATTTTCACAATACCGCATAGATGTTTGTATCAGTATAGCATGCATTTGTTCCACATAACATAACTTTGACTTAAACTATGTTTAATTCAATACCTTGTTTTTGTGCATTTTACCTATGGTTTAGTTGATACATTTCACATGCCATACATGATATTTTTGGATACACATTATACGATTTACATTAAACATAAACATTTTGACATTGACATACGCATTTGGCTATTCACATTTGACATGGACATTTTGATATGGTCTACACAATAACATTTGATAAGTGATTTATACATAAACAATTTACATTGGTGGTTGGTTTGGGTAAATGGTTTGAGTAACGAGGCGTGTGTAATATGATACAAACATGGTGGATACGCCGTTGGTACCTCCTATATATAAGTGTTTATATAATATTACACATCGTAGCGTTATTTAAATCATTTCAATTTAAGACATATAACATTTTATACAAATAACATACTTTTCACGAGACATTGTTTTACAAACAAACTCATCTTACATGGTTATTCATTTAACCTTACATTTATTTATACATATCATCTGATCTTATTGTTTTTCAAAGGATTTACAAAACAAATCAATTTACTAGGTTCATGACTAAACTTTATTAAAAATTTTCTTAAACTTACAAGTCATGAATCCTATTTTCACAAAACCTATGTATCTCACAGGCATTTTTATGCTGACGTACCTATTTTCACATGTGTTTTCAGGAGCTGTTGCTTAGGACAATGATCGTGACACTAGGGCGGACCTGTGCCTTAGAGACATAAAACGAAGATAGACTTAGTTTAATTATGTTTTGTACTCCTTGTTTCCTGATTAAGACAATGTAACTCTTATGTTGATAAATAAAATACAACTTTGAATGCCATGGTTATGAAACAATTAATTCTGTTACAACACTCCCCGACGTTTTCCGCCACGTTTTGTATGTTATACGTGGTCGGGGTGTGACAGAAAAGTTGGTATCAGAGCCAATGGTTATAGGGAATTAGGTTATTAGTAATGCTTTGACCTAGACTATAACCTTTCTAGGACCCCAACACAAGTTATCTTGTGTTTAGATTTTAAAACATGCACTTCACCTATCCTTAGGTGATAACCATAACGGGAACATCAAGTTCGAATCCGCTTTGAAAATTAATCATCTGTTTCTGGATGATTGATTACTAGGTTTTGAACCCTCTGTTGTAAGGTTTTGAACCCTTCCAGTTTGATTTTTGGCCTTGTGCCTTTCAAATTTTCAAAATCTCTTCAAAGTTTTGGGTTCTAAATAGTGTGAACACGTGCAAACTGGAAGAGTGAATGCCTGTACCCTGGGTTTTCTGTCGAAGGCTAGAGTGTTCGTACAAATCCACATAATCGGACCAGTCCTTCTTACCTGGGAACTCTTGGGGTGAGTGTTCACTTATAGGCGAGCATGTCTTCGCGATACATTATTTTTGACCCATTTACGTTTATTAGTCACTGTGGGTCGTTTGTTTGCTTAGCGATGCGGACGAATGACCACCATCTTTGCATTTGTTGATTTTGTTTCATCTCATTCTCTTCATCCAAACATCTCACTCGTTTCTTTTCATGTTTCCTCTTTTAGAATGCCTCCTCGACGCGAAAATCAGATAGCGACTGCCGAACTGGCAGAAATCATTGCGCAGCAAATGGCTGCTCAATTCCCGAACCTCTTTGCTCAATGGAACCAAGCCAACAACAACAACAATGCTCCTTGCAATTTCAAGAGTTTTAACTCGGCTAAACCACTCAAGTTTAGTGGTACGGAAGGAGCAACTAGGCTCCTTCAGTGGTTCGAGAGCACGGAGAGCACATTTCATCATGTTCAGTGTCCGGATAATCGCAAGGTCGAGTTTTCTTCGAGTGTGTTTCAGAAGAGGGCTCTCACATGGTGGAACGGGGTTATGAGAGACCGTGGTGCAGAAGTTGCTCTAGCACAAACTTGGGCCGAACTTAGGGCCCTTATGATGAGGGAGTTTTGTCCTCGTCATGAACAATGAGCTTTGGAGAGGGAGTTTGATGACTTGAAACAGGACAGTGGCGAGCACAGGCCGTATACTGATAGGTTTGAGGAGTTGAGTCTGCTATGCCCAACAATGGTTACCCCACTCGACAAGGCTATCGAAAGGTACATCGATGGTCTACCTGACTCAGTACAAGACATCATTACTGGTAGTAACCCTACCACACTCCGTCAGGTGATCGAGTTAGCAGCGACATTGACTGAGTCGCAGGTTCGAAAGGGAAAGCTACATAAAAAGGGTGACAAGGGTAAGAAGTAGGCGTCTGACAAAGGAGATAGCAAGAAAGGTCAAAACAAGAAGGGGAAGGATTCTGGTTCCTCAAGAGGGTCTAGGAAGCAAAAGGCTTCCCAAAATTTTGCTGTCACTGCCCAAGCTAACCAGGCAGCTCCCAACCAACCCGCACAGCCTCCAGCAAAGAAGCCTTATGCAGGAAATGCACCTTTGTGCAATAGATGCAACATACACCATCAGCCACAACTTCCGTGCCGTTTCTGTACTAACTATGGGAAGTCGGGTCATCTTGCTGATGTTTGTCGTTTTGCTCAGAATCAGGCAGTTTAGAACCCGGCTCAACGAGTTGCTCAGCCTCCTACTCAGCAACAGGGTCAAGCTGCACGACCACACTACCCTCCAGGTTCTTGTTACAACTGTGGGGATCTGACCCACTACCGTAATCAGTGTCCAAGATTGGTGAATGCTAACCCAAATCAGAATCAGGCTTAGGCTCGAGGTCGAGTCTTCAATATGAATGCACAAGAGGCACAAGCAGACAATGAAGTGGTGAACGGTATGTTCTTTATTAATAATCAGCCTGCATCTGTTCTTTTTTATTCGGGTGCCGATAAGAGTTTTGTGTCATTATCTTTTGAGCCATTACTTCGCATGTCTAGAACGAAACTAGGTAAACCTTTGACAGTAGAGGTTGCTAGTGGTGAACCCATTATTCTTGATTCTGTTCTTCACAACTGCCAGTTGAACCTTAACGATCATCTTTTTCCTATTAACCTCACGCCTATGCAACTTGGAAGCTTCGACGTTATTGTGGGTATGGACTAGTTAGCCAAGCATCGCGCAGAGGTAGTTTGTTTTGAGAAGATTGTTCGTGTGCCGCTTTCGACAGGCGAGATCCTACAGGTTCGTGGTGAGAAACCTGCTGGTGGTCTCAAACTCATGTCTTGTTTTAAAGCTCGGAAGTATCTGCGAAAGAATTATGTGGCCTTCTTGGCACATGTCACAGCAGATAAAGGCAAAGGTAAGTCTATCCAAGATATTCCCGTTGTTCAGGATTATTCTGAAGTATTCCCTGAAGATTTACCTGGTCTACCTCTAGCACGCCAAGTCAAGTTCCGTATTGATCTCGTACCTGGTGCAAATCCCATTGCCAGATCTCCATATCATCTTGCATCGTCTGAGATGCAAGAGTTGTCTAAGCAGCTTCAGGAGCTCTCTGACAAAGGTTTTATCCGTCCTAGCTTTTCACCTTGGGGTGCTCTAGTTCTTTTTGTCAAGAAGAAGGATGGATCTTTTAGGATGTGTATCGATTATCGTGAGCTTAACAAGCTTACCATCAAGAATCGATATCCCCTACCTCGCATCGATGATCTCTTTGATCAGTTACAAGGTGCTTCTTATTTTTCAAAGATTGATCTGCGATCGGGATATCATCAACTTCGGGTGCATGAAGAAGACATTCCCAAGACAGCGTTCCGTACTCGTTACGGGCATTATGAGTTCATAGTCATTCCATTCGGTTTGACTAATGCTCCTGCTGTTTTCATGGACTTAATGAATAGGGTCTGCAAGCCTTATTTGGATCAGTTCGTCATTGTTTTTATTGATGACATTTTGATATACTCTAAGACGCGAGCTGATCACGAGCAACATCTTCGTCTTACTTTGGAACTCCTAAAGAAAGAGCAACTTTTCACCAAATTCTCCAAGTGTGAATTCTGCCTTAAAGAAGTTCAATTTTTAGGACATATTGTCAACGAACAAGGTATTCATGTAGATCCCTCCAAGATCAGTGCGATCAAGGATTGGGATACGCCTACTACTCCTACTGAAGTTCGTTGTTTTCTTGGTCTAGCGGGTTATTACCGCCGCTTCATTGAGAACTTCTCGAAGATTGCAGTTCCTCTAACAGCTCTAACTCAGAAGAACAAACCCTTTTATTGGGGATTCAAGCAAGAGGAAGCGTTTCTGACTTTGAAACAAAAACTTTGCGACGCGCCAGTTCTAACTTTGCCTGAGGGCAATGATGATTTCGTCGTTTATTTCGATGCATCTAAATTGGGTCTTGGCTGCGTCCTGATGCAAAGAAACAAAGTCATAGGATACGCATCGAGGCAGTTGAAGATACATGAGAAGAACTACACCACTCATGATCTTGAGTTGGGTGCAGTTGTCTTCGCTCTTAAGAACTGGAGACACTATTTGTACGGTACAAAATGTGTGGTTTTCAGCATATCTTCAACCAGAAAGAACTCAACATGAGGCAACGACGTTGGGTCGAGCTTCTAAACGACTATGACTGCGAAATTCGCTACCATCCTGGTAAGGTGAATGTCGTAGCCGATGCATTGAGTCATAAGGAACGTACTGAGCTTCATTGTGTTCGTGTTCAATCTGTTATTCAAGCTCGATCTGATATCCAAGCCCGCATTTCTCAGGCTCAACAAACTTGTGTTTCACAAGGTTTGATGGATAAGGAATTTCCTTATCACATAACACCTGATCTTGAACTGAAGGACAATGGATCGTATTACTTCATGGACCGTTTGTGGGTCCCAAGCCAAGATAATCTTCGCACCTTGCTTATGGATGAAGCCCATAAGTCTCGTTATTCTATTCATCCTGGTTCAGATAAGATGTATAAGGACCTTCGTATTCAGTATTGGTGGCCTGGTATGAAGAAAGACATAGCCTTATATGTATCAAAATGCCTTACTTGTCTTAAGGTTAAGGCTGAACATCAGCGTCCTTCTGGTTTATTGGTGCAACCAGAGATACCAGTTTGGAAATGGGAAAACATTACTATGGATCTCATTACTAAACTTCCGCGCACAAAGAAAGGTCATGATGCCATCTGGGTAGTTGTTGATCGTCTTACTAAGTCAGCGCATTTCTTGCCAATCCGTGAGGATTTTCCGGCTGACAAACTTGCTAAAATCTATGTGGATGAAATTGTAGCTCGACATGGTGTTCCTTTGAACATCATTTCTGACAGAGATGCTCGTTTCACTTCTCATTTTTGGAGAACCATGCAATCTGCTATGGGGACCCAACTTAACCTGAGCACAGCTTATCATCTGCAAACGGATGGTCAATCTGAAAGAACAATCCAGACTCTGGAGGATATGCTTAGAGCTTGTGTGATCGATTTTGGTGGTAGTTGGGATTTACATCTTCCGTTAATTGAATTCTCCTACAACAGTTATCACACCAGCATTAAAATGGCTCCTTTCGAAGCTCTCTATGGTCGAAAATGTCGTTCACCAGTCTGCTGGAATGAGATCGGCGAGGCTCAGCTTACTGGACCTGCCCTCATTTTAGAGACAACTGATAAGATTAAGAAAGTTCGTGATAATCTTCAGAAAGCTAGAAGCCGTCAAAAGAGTTACGCGGACCCAAAACGCAAGCCCTTGGATTTTCAAGTCGGTCATCATGTATTAGTTAAGGTCTCCCCTTGGAAAGGTGTGATCAGATTTGGAAAGAAAGGAAAACTTGCACCTAGATACGTTGGACCATTCAAGATCGTCGAAAGAATCGGTAAGGTAGCCTACAGACTTGAGTTACCTCCTGAACTAGGAAATGTTCATCCAACCTTTCACGTGTCCAATCTCAAGAAGTGTTTAGCTGATGAGAACCTCCACATACCACTTGACGAAATTCGTGTTGATAAAACACTGAAATTTGTTGAGAAGCCAGTGGAAATCATGGAACGTGAAGTCAAGTGGCTCAAACGCAAGCACATTCCTTTGGTCAAAGTATGCTGGGAAGCTAAACGTGGACCCGAGTTTACTTGGGAATGTGAACATCAAATGAAGGCAAAATATCCGCATCTTTTCCCACGAGTTTCCTCTAAATAAATTTCGGGACGAAATTTCCACAAGTAGGGGAGACTGTAACATCTGTGCTTGTAATCATTATGAACAGTTCAATTATCAATAAAACAATGTCATTTGATCCCAATGTTTGTTTTGTTATGTTTTACATTTTTCATGTTTTGACTTTTGTTCAATTTCAAACTCTATATCGCTTTCTGGAGAGTTATACGCAAACTGGTGCGTAAACATAATCAGTTTAATGCGAAAAATACTCCGGAACATCAACATATACTTAACATACCTTAAATAACCTTTACATAACTTAGAAATAAGTTTTGAAGGCTTTGGTATGGCAAAAACAAGTTAATTCGCTTATAGGGACTAAACTTGACAAACTGCGAAAGTATGCCAATTTGAACAGTAACGAACATTCTGGAACATGACCTTAAGTTAAACACACCTTAAATATCCTTTATATAGCTTAGAAATAGGCTTTGAGGGGTTCGGTGTGCTAAAATAAACTTTTGGGTCATTCTGGGACTAAAAGCGTCAAAAAGTGCACAAGTTTGCATTTTCGCGCATAACTTATGTTCTGAATACCTCCGGACATCCAAAAATTTATGTGAGTACTAAAATATTTTATTTTAGTGTTTGGCATAAGAAAAATCCGTTCGTCACGCATTTTGGATCGTTTTTCGCGCTTGTGCGCATTCCGTCGTAATTAAGCGAACATCGCGATCGTACGACCAAACGAACCAACATCCGACATATTTTTGAGCATGTTTCATGCCCACAATGTTTAGCCATCATTTTAGGGCCTTAAAGTTGGCTTAACAGGCCTTAAACGTGTCAGAATTGGCCTTAAACCACAACAGGGACCTAAACTGTCATTTCTGAAAGTTGTTTCTGATCAGGACACCCAGGCGGGCCGCCTAAGCCCAGGGTGATCCTTTACGCGGCCCGCGTCAGGATCCCAGACCAGATTCAATGTATTAACAGCCTGTTAACAGCCCTTCAAACCCCCAAAGGCCAATGCCACATGTCAAACTCTTGTGGTGGGGGTAAAATGAGTTACCACAACATTCCGACAAGTGTACGGGTGAGATCAAGGCACGTTATCCAAGAAACGATCCTAACGGTGAACCGAAATCTATAAATACCCATCCATCCCCATTGCAAAACCCACAAGAATCTGATTTGAGAAGCTCTAAGTTGAAACCATTGTTTCATACCTGAGCTACTTTAATCAAGATTAGCATTCGGGGACCCTTTGTAAGTATTCCTTCGTTCTTTTATTGCTTTTCGAGTCCGAAAGTCAAACTTTGTTTGACTTTCTGCATTGACCAGTTTATGGTCAATGCGAAGTTCATTTGAACTTCGCAACGTGAGCGTAATCACGATGGTTATAGTCCCTTGTGACTATGCCTACTGATTACTACGTTGTCTAGGGTCGTAAGGGTAAGCGATCTAATAAATCGCTTATACCTTCGAACCCGACCCATTTGGTCGATCATTAGGATCCGACCAAACACATTAGGTGACCATAGTATATATGGAATAACCTTCCGAGGTTATACCTTATGGTCGCTTCGTTTAAGTAGTTGTATCATAGGTAGTTTGTATGCCTTAGGTAAATTACCAAAATACCCCTTTGATGCCAAAAAATTATTTTAAACATATGTAACGTAACTTTTGACATCTAAACTGATTTTACAACAATATTAGACATGTTAAGGCATATGTTACTTGTCATAGGACTAGTTAAGCGGTCCGAACGCGTTTCACGCAAACAACGCGTTAAAGTAGCATAAGCTACCTAAACGGGTCGTAAGCACTTAGGTTAGGTTTCATTTAGTATGTAGGCTTTGTTAAACCATATTACATGAGTTCTCATACTCATTTGGTTTACGAGCACTCATTTTATCCGATCCTCCGATATAGGTCCGGTTTATTAACGTAGTTACCTATATTAGGTGCCGTTTGATTCCGTGATCTCTAGCATTGCTTGGTGGTTATCTTAGGACTTCTGAGCAATCTGAAGTGAGTACATAGACCCCTCTTTTATTGTTTTCCAAACATTTTGGGGTGAAACACATGTGCCTACTTGTTACTTTCATGCTTTTCCATGTTTTCATATCATATGCTTGTTATGTTCAATAGTACACTTATAGTACATGATTTCATTATGTTTATGCTATGTATGCCCATTGTGTGCATATTTAGTACATTGTTTTACATTACATTTCATGCTATGTATGCCCATCGTGTGCATATTTAGTACATTGTTTTACATTACATTTCATGCTATGTATGCCCATTGTGTGCATATTTAGTACATTGTTATACATTACATTTCATGCTATGTATGTCCATTGTGTGTGCATACTTAGTACATTGTTTTACATTACATTTCACGCTATGTATGTTCATTTGATTACATACTTAGTGCATTGTTTTCACATGCTTACATTTTGGTATGACACTTGGTTTGTTCAAATGGGACAATATACATTCATTAACATTGATCACGCCGTTCGTTAGTAGGTAGTGGTACCATAGGACTTGACAACTCCCGTTCCTGAACCCTAGGTTTGTTTGGGTGGAAGGAATGACCGAATTCGATAAACAATAACATAGATAGACCTTTATTTTGTTTAAGGGTCTATCACCATAGTCACAAGGCTTGGATGTATGCATTTTCACAATACCGCATAGATGTTTGTATCAGTATAGCATGCATTTGTTCCACAGAACATAACTTTGACTTAAACTATGTTTAATTCAATACCTTGTTTTTGTGCATTTTACCTATGGTTTAGTTGATACATTTCACATGCCATACATGATATTTTTGGATACACATTATACGATTTACATTAAACATAAACATTTTGACATTGACATACACATTTGGCCATTCACAATTGACATGGACATTTTGATATGGTCTACACAATAACATTTGATAAGTGATTTATACATAAACAATTTACATTGGTGGTTGGTTTGGGTAAATGGTTTGAGTAACGAGGCGTGTGTAATATGATACAAACATGGTGGATACGCCGTTGGTACCTCCTATATATAAGTGTTTGTATAATATTACATATCGTAGCGTTATTTAAATCATTTCAATTTAAGACATATAACATTTTATACAAATAACATACTTTTCACGAGACATTGTTTTACAAACAAACTCATCTTACATGGTTATTCATTTAACCTTACATTTATTTATACATATCATCTGATCTTATTGTTTTTCAAACAATTTACAAAACAATTCAATTTACTAGGTTCATGACTAAACTTTATTAAAAATTTTCTTAAACTTACAAGTCATGAATCCTATTTTCACAAAACCTATGTATCTCACAGGCATTTTTATGCTGACGTACCTATTTTCACATGTGTTTTCAGGAGCTGTTGCTTAGGACAATGATCGTGACACTAGGGCGGACCTGTGCCTTAGAGACATAAAACGAAGATAGACTTAGTTTAATTATGTTTTGTACTCCTTGTTTCCTGATTAAGACAATGTAACTCTTATGTTGATAAATAAAATACAACTTTGAATGCCATGGTTATGAAACAATTAATTCTGTTACAACACTCCCCGACGTTTTCCGCCACGTTTTGTATGTTATACGTGGTCGGGGTGTGACAATGGCTACTAAAGGAACGGGAGCGAGGATCGGTGCCACGACATGCTCACCATCGGTATGATCGATGATAAGATGATCATGAACTAGGGTGGGAACTAAAAAAGGATCCTCGTCTGGAATGCCATCAGAAAGCGGTAAGTCATCTCCAAAGTCGGGCAACGCGAATGGCTAAAAATCGTCATCGTTGTCGGACATCATCTCCGGGTCACTCTCTGAATCTGATGTGGAGATCCCCGGCTCTGGCATAACCTCATCGTCGGAGACTACTACCATGGGATCATGGCCGTCGGACAATCTGCTATCAGACGACGACATAGTGTCTGTAATTGAACAATTACAACATATGAACACATATTAACTATCAACATTTAGCATGTAATAAAGACAATGGAATCATGTAATCATGTATCCTTCCTAGTCTCCCAGACTAAACCATCTAGTCTCCCAGACTAAACTACCTAGTCCCCCAGACTAAAATCACCTAGTCTCCCCGACTAAACCAAATAGTCTCCCAGACTAAACCAACTAGTCTCCCAGATTAAACCAACTAGTCTCCCAGACTAAACCAACTAGTCTCCTAGACTGAACCACCCAGTCTCTCAGACTGAACCACCCAGTCTCTCAGACTGAACCACCCAGTCTCTCAGACTGAACCACAAACATAAACCTTGAAATGTGTTTCGTGTCTTTTTGATTGTAAAAATGTTTGTTTTCCTGGATCTGGGCGTTTCGTGTATGTAATGAAAACATGTTGCAAAAATATTTCTGTGAGAGCCCTAATGATTGTAGTCTAGACTCGAGGAAGAATCCTAGTTCGCTACAATCGAAGCTCTGATACCAAACTTTCGCACCCTGACTTTTGCGGAAGCATGATTTGGTGTGACTTGCTTAATATCATTGCATTCAATCATAACAACAACTATATGATAAAACCGAAGGTGATCATCCATTAATTTAGTTTAAAACATAACAACATTGTTTGAAGCATAGACATCAAATTCGACTACAAACCATGCAACTTGTTTTTATAGTTCACAAAGACTCGACAAAAGACATTAATTAAAACTAGGCTTTGAAAGTTGTGTCTTATCTAGAATAAGACACACAATCCAAATCCTCAGACATAGGACGACACCTTTTATTCTCAACTTTACTTGAAACATTCAAACGCCCGCCGGGTCCATACTTAATTTCCTGAAATACATGTAGTTTTAAAACATCAACAAAAGTTGAGCGAGTTCATGTGTTTAGTGTGTGAGTTCGAATAAACTTGGAAATCATTGTAAGTAAGTATGTATTTGCAACCCTGGTATGAAAGCAACAAGGAAAAACAGATCACCAATGGTTTGCAAGGCCATTGATATGTGTGAAGTGATGCAGGAAAACTCAATCATAGCAGATTTTGCCACGGCTTCAGTTTGAAGACATAATCACCTCATGGGCCAAACCCCGGTCCTCATGGGTGTGGGCTCGCTACATCCAAATAGATCTATCACTCATGTCCCTCGGTCCTACAATGAGGATTAATGGCCTTAAGTGTTATACCCACCACTCACATGATCAAGTAGTACCATTCCTTAGCTAACCATACCAAATCAAAATGTTTGTAAATAGTTGTAACATGTATTTCACCCCCGAAGTTATAAAACCGAAAACAGTTAAAGAAAATGTCACACCCCGACCACGTAGAACAACAATACGTGGCGGAAAACGTCTGGGAGTGTTGTAACAGAATCATTGTTTCATAACACATGGAAATTGAAATATTGTTTTATTGCATAAAGTAGTTACAATGTCATGACAATCAAAGAAACATAACATAAATAACTAGTCTTGCATCTTTTATTGTCGCTAAGGCCCAAGTCCACCTAAGTGTATCTTGATAAATCCTATGCATCATATCCTGAAACACATGTGAAAATAGGTACGTCAGCATAAAAATGCCTGTGAGATACATAGGTTTATGAAAATAGGATTCATGACTTATTGTTTAAGAAAATGTTTAGTCATGAACCTTGTAATTTGATTTGTCTTGTAAATCATTTGAAAAATGATAAGATCAGATGATATGTATAAATAAGAGAATAATGTATGGTTAAATGGATAACCATATAAAAATGAGTTTGTATAATTTAAGTTGTTTGTAAAACAATGTGTTGTGAAAAATAGGTTATTTGTATAAAATGTTATATGTCTCAATTTGAAATGGTTCATATAACGCTACGATATGTAATACCATACAATCACTTATATATAGGAAGTACCAGCGGCGTATCCACCATGCTTGTATCATATTACACACGCCTCGTTACTCGAATCACTTACCCAAACAAACCACCAATGTAAGATGTCTATGTTTAAACCAATTGCCAAACGTATTGAATAATATGTCAAAATGTCTATGTCAATATGTAAATCATGTAATGTGTAACCAATGTCAATAATGTTTATGTGTCAAATGTAAATCATGTAATGTGTAACCAAAATGATATGTATGGCTAGTGAAATATATCAACTAAACCATATGCACAAAAACAAAGTATTGAAGTAAAACACGGTTTAAATCAAAGCTATGTTTTGTGGAAATGCATGCTATACTGATACAAATATCTATGCGGTATTGTGAGAATGCATACATCCAAGCCTTGAGACTGTGGCGATAAACCCTTAAATAAATTAAAGGTTTATCTTGTTGTAACTGTATATCGAATTCGGTCATTCCTTTCATCCCCACCTACCCGGGATGTCCGGAACGGGAGTTGTCAATTCCTATGGTACCACTACCTACTAACGAACGGCGTGATCGGTGTTAATGAATGTATTGTTCCATTTATACAAACCAAATATCATATCAAAATGTAAGCATGTGATGAAAACAAATGTACTAAGTATGCAATAGATGAACATACATAGCATGTGATGTGATGTGAAACGATGTACTAAGTATGAACTAAATGGACATACATAGCATGAAATGTAATGAAATCATGTACTATAAATGTACTAATGAACATAGCATGTATATGATGTGAAAGCATGAAAGTAACAAGTAGGCACATGTGTTTCACCCCAAAACAGTTTGAAAACGGTAAAAGAGGGGTCTATGTACTCACTTGAGATTGCTCAGAAGTCCTAAGATAACCACCAAGCAATGCTAGAGATCACGGATATCAAACGGCACCTAATATATGTAACTACATTAATAAACCGGACCTAAATCGGAAGATCGGATAGAATGAGGGTTCGTAAACCAAATGAGTATGGGAACTCGTGTAATATGGTTTAACAACGCCTACATACTAAATGAATCCTAACATAAGTGCTTATGACCCATTACGACCCGTTTAGGTAGCTTATGCTACTTTAACGCGTCGCTCGCGTGAAACGCGTTCGGACCGCCTAACTAGTCCTATGACAAGTAACATATGCCTTAACATGTCTAATATTGTTGTCAAATCAGTTTAGATGTCAAAAGTTATGTTACATATGTTTAAAATGAATTTTGGCATCAAAGGGGTATTTTGGTAATTTACATAAGGCATATAAACTACCTATCATACAACTACTTAAACGAAGCGACCATAAGGTATAACCTCGTAAGGTTATTCCCTATAAACTATGGTCACCTAAAGTGCTTGGTCGGATCCTAATGATCGACCAAACGGGTCGGGTTCGAAAGTATAAGCGATTGTTTAGATCGCTTACCTTACGACCCTAAATAAGCACTAAACTAAAAGTGACGAGCTAAGCATGTTAAAACATGCTTAACTAAGTTTAGAAAACAGGTTTGGTATCAAAACAAATGGTCTTGATACCCACAAGTAGTTTGGTTACAAAATACGCAAGAATACGTATTCTGACCGAAACTACGGCTCGTCACTGAGCCTAGATAACGTGGTAATCATTAGGTATAGTCACTAGGGACTATAACCATCGTGATCACGCTCACGTTATGAAGTTCAAACGAACTTCGCATCGACCATAAACTGGTCAATGCAGAAAGTCAAACAAAGTTCGACTTTCGGACTCGAAAAGCAATAAAAGAACGAAGGAACACTTACGAAGGGTCCCCGAATGCTAATCTAGATCAAAATAGCTCAGGTATGAAACAAAGGTTTCAAATTAGAGCACAAATGATCAGATTCTAGTGAGAAATGAAGTTGGGGTATGTGGGTATTTATAGTAAATGGACAACCGTTAGGATCATTTCTTGGAAAAGGGGGCACGATCTAAGCCGTACACTTGTTGGAAAGTTGTGGTAACTCATTTGCCATCCACCATAAGAGTTTGACACTTGGCACTTGGCCTTTGGAGAGTGTTAAGGGCTGTTAAAATCTGAAAAAAAAACGTTTTGCTGCATCTGGCCCCTGTTTACGGACCTAGTTTGGCAGATTTATAGTTTCAGTCCCTGCAACCTCAAAACTTGGTTTTCGATGCGTTTTTTTTTACACGTTTAAGCCCCGTTAACCCCATTTCAAAGCTCTAAAATGAAGTTAAAGTATAGGGAACTTAAAATGTGTTCAAAAATATCTCGGGTGTCGGTTCGTTTAGCCGTACGGTTACGTTGTTCGGTTAATTACGACGAAATGCGCATAAGCGCGAAAAATGATCCAAATGGCGTGACGAATGGATTTTTCTTATGCCAAACACTAAAATAAAATATTTTAGTGCTTACATAAATTTTTGGATGTCCGGATGTATTCAGAACGTAAGTTATGCGCGAAAATGCAAACTTGTGCACTTTTTGACGCTTTTTGTCCCTGAATGACCCCAAAAGTTTATTTTAGCATACCGAACCCCTCAAAGCCTATTTCTAAGCTATGTAAAGGATATTTATGGTATTTTTAACTTATGGTCATGTTCCGGAATGTCTGTTACAGTTCAAATTGGCATACTTTCGCAGTTTGTCAAGTTTAGTCCCTGTAAGCGAATTAACTTGTTTTTGCCATACCAAAGCCTTCAAAACTTATTTCTAAGTTATGTAAAGGTTATTTAAGGTATGTTAAGCCTATGTCACTATTTCGGAGTGTTTGTTGCATTAAACTGGTTATATTTATGCATTGGTGCGCGTATAACCTTCCAGAAAGCGATTTAGAGTTTGGAATTGAACAAAAATTGATATGTGCAAATGATACACATATTTTTACAAATCCCAAGTATGAAATATAATATTTCATTGGTTTGGTATTTGTTTGATGGCCGTGGAGGCACAGGTGTTACAGAAAAGGGGGTCATGAACTCACAGTCTTGCGTCTTCAGCCACTGTAACCCAAGCTTCTTCGGATAAACACAACTACCTACAACGTACTATGATCTATCAGACGAGCGGTTCGTGCCTTGACTTAGTATTAATGTCTTTGAGTTACGTCCTTCGTGCCTTCGATATTATTCCAAGTTATATAATTATTTGTTAAAATAATAAATATTTTAACTTAAATTATATTTATTAAATTTTGTAATAATTGTTAAAACAATATATTTTGACTTAATACTTCCCAAGTATTTATACTTGTATATCCTTCCCAAGGATATGTGTATTTGTATTCGTATTCTTATACATAATTTCGTATTAATTTTTCTGGAATAAAAAGTTCACCAATATATATTTCCAAAATATATATTTTAAGAAATATTATTTATAATTTTCCTTTGGCAAAAATATTTATATTTTCATATAAGTTCCAAAATGATATATTTTCAAGTCTAACTTAGAAAATACATATATAAACTCCTTTTTCTCCAAAAATGATATATTTCATACTTATTTGAGAAAATATATATTTCACCCCAAAAATATTGTATTTCGTGTTTGTGTAAGAAAATATATATTTCTTAAAAATAATATATCTTCTAAAGATTTCAAGAAAAATATATATTCATACTTGCCAAAAATAATATATTTTTCACTTGTCAAAAATATGATATATTCTTGTAGTAATTGTAAAATCATATTTTCGTTTCCTTGGTGTCCAAAATATTATCTAACAAAATATACTTTGTGAATAAATTTCCGGAATATTTTGTAAGTCTTATTCCATAGTTCGGTTTCACTAATATTTTGGTGTATAACTTTTATATTTATTCCTTGGAATTGTGGAAATATTTTGGATGGTAATTCTTGGTATTTTGATTTGTTACATTATTTCATGTCTTAGAATAATATAACTAATACACAAAATATACAAATAATCACACACATGGTGTCATCTAAATATATATTTCCTAAATACATATTTAGTTACTTTTATTTATAAAAATCAACCTCCAATATTCATCATTTTTGTAACAAAAATTATGGTAAAGTTTTTGTAAATCTCCATGGTTTAGAATATACTTGTAAGTGTATGTTAATAAATATTTTTCTAAGCGTTTTGATTTTTAGAAAATTTTGCCATAGTTTCCCCTAAAAATGGAGGTTTCCATGCTTTCAAACATATCATTTTCTTTTGTAAAAATCAACACAATCAATCCACAATCAACAATAAACAACCTTTACTTACCAACTTTGCCAAAAACAAGTAATAATCTACTACTTCATGAACTTGAATATTTGTAAAAGTTTGTAGTAACTTACTAGTGTTCTAAGTAAGCCTTGTTATCCTTTAAAGTGTGATTGATTCTTTAAAAACTTCATTTTTGAAGAATATGGATCTTTACAACTTGTGATCATCATTTCTAAAAATGTTTCTTTATGAATTCTTCTTGTTACACAACTGTTTCTACACTTGTTTAACCACCAAAAATAAGGTTTGTTTATGTAAGAACCAAGATTTAGAAAAAATTATATTTTTAACTTGGTTTCTTTAGAAATCATCCATGAAATTTTTAGATCTACATGATTAACAACTTACTTTGATCATTTCTTAACAAGAAACAACTTTATTCTTTCAAGTTCATGATCTTTGTGTGGATGATCCATTAATCTCTAACATGTTCATCCTCTCATCTTGCTAGATTATGTTTTTAATCATGATCTAGCAAGATCATATGATGATCAACATCATTTTCACAAACAATCAACAATCATCAAGTATAACAACTCATATTCATCAAGATTTCTTCATACTTTAAGCTTATGTTCAAGTTTAGTTCTTGTGATTCTTAGTGTTCTTCAAGATTATGATTATGATTCTTTTTTTAACCACTTAAAATGGAAGTAAAGTAGCAAGATCAAGGTTCTTTCCACTAGCACAAGGCTAGGGATGATCAAGTGAAGTTATGAGATGGATAAAAGCAAATAAGAGAGGTCCTTGAACTTCCGTAAGCTCCTAGCTCCTTTATGTGACCTCTAACACACTTGTATATGCTTGTATTGTATGAGAATGGATGAATGATGATGGATGTGTGGGTGTTTGGGGTCGGCCGAGAGCAAGAAGGAGAAGAGGAGAAAGAGTAGGTGTTTTAGTGTGTGTAGAATGAGGGTTATGATCTTGTATGCATACTTATAGTCCATCTTAACTCTTTAACTTGTGTATAATGTGCTTAACACAAGGGAACATGATCCATTATTTAAGTCAAAGAAAATCTTTGTGTGGGGGCCATGTTGGCTGTCTCACCCCGACCACATAAAACAACAAATCATGGCGGAAACATCGGGGAGTGTTGTAACAGAATCATTGTCTCATAACACATGGAAATTGAAATTTTGTTTTATTGATTTAAAAGAAGTTACAATGCCTTAAAAACAAAGAAGCATAATATAATTAACTAGTCTTGCATCTTTTATTGTCACTAAGGCCCAAGTCCGCCTAAGTGTATCTTGATCAATCCTATGTATCATCTCCTGAAACACATGTGAAAATAGGTACGTCAGCATAAAAATGCCTGTGAGATACATAGGTTTTATTGATTTAGGATTCATGACTTGTAAGTTTAAGAAAATGTTTAATAAAAATTAGTCATGAACCTTGTAAAATGTTTTCTTTTATAAATCATATAAATAGTGATAAGAAAATCAGATGATATGAAAGAACAATGCATAATGAAATTGAATAACCAAGTAAAAAAAGAGTTTGTATAAATATGTTGTTTGTAAAACAATGTTTCATGAAGACATGTTATAAGTGTAAAATGTATTATATTTAACTTGAAATGGTTTAAATAACGCTACGATATGTAATATCATAAAAGCACTTATATATAGGAAGTACCAGCGGCGTATCCACCATGCTTTTATCATATTACACATGCCTCGTTACTTAAATCACTTACCAAAACAAACCACCCAAAAATGTAATGTTTAAACAAATGTTGAAATGTTATTGTGTAAACAAATGTAATGTATAGTGAATAAAAACATTTATTGATTAAAAGCATTTACTCAACCCTATAAGAAAGAAATGTACAAAACAATGCATTTGATAAATCATAATCAAAAGTTGTTTTAAAAACTTATGCTATGCGTGTTGTTATGAAAAATCAGAATGTAGTGGGTATAAGATTGAAAAAATTACCCTTAGTTATCTAACCAAGGATTTAAAGGTACAGATGTGCAAAAAGCACGATCACTCATAATGTCAATTTATTTCCTGTACTTCGTTTCTTAGAATGAAAGGAGTACTTTAGAATTTTTGAGGAAATCATGAGCGATCACTTGAAAGGGAGAATCACAAGAGTAGTTTGTTTAAAGAACATAGTTCTTTGATGTAAGTATCATAAGGAATTGCCATACATACATGTAACTACACTTGTACATCAGAATTGTGAACAACAATTTATTTATAAACAAAACAGATTGTTTCACATTACAAAGAAAACAAAAGAAATAAAAGCATAAGACAACAACATCTTCTAATCAGTCAACTGCTCATTCATGGGTCAGACTTACACTGTCAACCTTTGATCACTTGTTCCTGAAATAGCCCTTCTCGCCGTAGTTGTCTCAAGTACCAGACGGTAAACGAGCTTGAGCAGGGTTGACTTGGGGTTGGTTTGGACCACCTTGGATTGGGTTGAATTGACAAGCATTTGCCAGGTGACTGAGTCGTCCACATGATGCACACAGACGACACTGCAGGTAAGCTTGGTGAGGTGCATTACACTTGTTGCACATCGGTGCAATACCGGCATAAGGTTTCCTGGCAGGAGGTTGAGCAGCAGCAAGATTTGCAACAACTTTGCTTTGGATAGCAAAGCGGCATATGTCAACCAAATGTCCCCATCGTCCACAGTGGGTACATTTGAAGCAGGGTAGGTGATTCAGATGATGATGGTTGCATTGCTTACACCATGGAGCAGTTCCTTTGTACAGCATCTTGGCTGGTGGTGCTGCCACTTGGCTAGGTCCCGCTTGATTTGGTGCAACTTCTGCGGGTTTCTTTGAAGCCTTACGCTTCCTTGATTTTGGTGCAGGCTTGGCTTCTGTCTCCTTTGGGGTCTCTTGAGTGGCTTCATCCTCGAGACGAGCAATGGCAGTAGCTAATTCAACAGTCTTTAGGACTACTTCGCCTATTCGCTGGGCAAATTTGGCAGTCTGCTCGGATATCTGGGCGACATTGCGATGAAGAGACATTCTAGAGAAAATGAAAGACATAGGAAGAAACAAGTGAAATGTTATTGGATAATCAAAACAGAATGGCAACGCATAAAAATTGCGATCATTTGTTTGTTACCTAAGGTAAACAAATAAGACGGTGACTAATCAAAGTAATCGGGTCATATTAATGTATCGCGAAGACATGCTTTAGCCTATAAGTGGACACTCACTCCAAGAGTTCCCAGGTAAGAGTGACTGGTCCGATTATGTGGATTTGTACGAATACTCTAGCCTTAGACAGAAAACTCACAGTACAGGCATCCACTCTTCCAGATTGCACGTGTTCACATTATAAGACCCAACTTTGACGAGATTTTGAAAACTTAGAGTGTTCAAAACCTTATAATAAATCATCCTAGAACAGATGGTTGGTTTTCAAAGCGGATTTGAAATTTTTTTCTTATTGTGGTTGTCACCTAAGGATAGGTGGCGGTATTGTTTTAAGATCTAAACACAAGAATCTTGAGTTAGGGTCCTAGGAAGGTTATAGACTAGGTCAAAGTATTACTAATAACCTAATTCCCTATAACCATGAGCTCTGATACCAACTTTTCTGTCACACCCCGACCACGTGAAACAACAAATCATGGCGGAAACATCGGGGAGTGTTTTAACAGAATCATTG
>JARYGA010056643.1:0-27232 GCA_030545235.1 Helianthus tuberosus
TAGAGTGGAAATCAGAGGGTGCCATTTTAAGGGTTTATTACCCACATAATTACCAACTCATAGCCACTTTCAGTTCGAAAAATGACTGGACCATTAGTTAATAATCACTAAGTCAAAGCTTAATTACGATGGCTAATGTGCGTTAGGTCTATATATAGGTTTAAGTATATTTTAAGCCCTTTTACACTTTCTTTAGCCAAGTTTTAAATTTATAAAACACGATATTTACTAACACTAAACACACATATGGGCAAGTGCACCCATCGTGAGCGTAATATAATGTTGGTAAGATACCGAGGTCGTCCAAGGACACAAGAGCTTTTAGTACCGGTTTATCCTCAACGTCTAATCAAATCAAAAAGTTTAGAAAAAGGTTTTAAACTAAGAAAAATAAAAACTAACTAAAATACAGAAAATAAAAATAAAACAGATAGACAAGATGAATCACTTGGCTCCGACTCATCTTTAGTGTAACCTTTGATTATTTCCGCACTTTTGCACTTTTTAAGAGATTATCTTGGTTATTGTAGTAGGCCCCTCTTTTGAAGGCGACGTTACCCTCAACCCAGTAGTTTGAGTCAGCAATGATACAATCCTAAATGGTCGGATTATTGAAAGATAATTAATTAAGTTATTAATGCATATTATGGTAGGCCCCTCTTTTGAAGGTGACGTTACCCTCGGCTAAGTAGTCTGAGTCCGCAGGGATACAGTCCTAAGTAGCCGGGTTAAAGTATTAATAGTAGCTTACATATGAGGGGATCAAAGAGTTTGGACCCCCGCCATCCAATACCGTTAAGTATTGAAGGAGGTCCTACTAAATTTGACCCAGGTCCTTGCAGGATCTATACACTGAACAAGGCAAGACTTTTACCAAACCGTTCCCTTAACCCCCCGACTAGGTAGCCAACATACCTCCATATAGACCGTGGAGATATGAATGGTGAAAATCTTTTATTTTATATAGACAGTAAAATAATGCCAAGACACCACGGACAAACGATAACGAAAAATCACCTTCAACACAAGAAACTAGTTATTAAAGTCATTAATACATAACCAAGTAAAAAGTGCGAAAAGATTAAAAATAAAAAGTATTACACTAGACTCTTTGTCTTCACCAAGTGATGTAAGAGACTTAGGTAAACATGGCCTTGATTGTCAAGAACTCTTACGATCAATCTTGGATCCCGAGACGACTCGCACACTCTATGATGGACAATGGATGATGGTGGTGGATGATGGTGTTATGGTGGTGGTGGGTGGTGGGTGAAGTGTGAGAGAGATGGTGTGCCAAGGGATGGTTTGAGCTTTAGCCAAGCACTCCTATTTATAGGCTGAACAGAAGCTCGGGCACGGCCCCGTGTCTAGTAGGCGCGGCCCCGTGTCCACATCCTTCTCTGTCTTCATTAATTGCTCTTGTCTGTATTAGTTGACCACGGCCCCATGTCCGCTGGGCACGACCCCGTGTGCAGAAGCATATCTGTACTATCAAGATTTGCCTGGATTCTGCGAATCTTATAGTTGACCACGACCCCGTGTCCGCTGAGCACGGCCCCGTGGTGGGCAATGGAAGCTTCTACAACTTTGTCTTTTATGCTGACACTTGGGCACGCCCCCGTGCTCATTGAGCACGGGGCGTGTTCAGCATTCTGTTCTCTTGTTTTGCTTGGGAAGATGCTGTCGTGGGGTCGGGCATGTCACGTTTGTTCCTTTTCTTGTATTTATGTTAGATTTAGCTGCCTTTTTGCTTCTTTTGTTAATTTGAGCTCATTTAATCCTGAAAATACAAAAGGAAGACAAAAGCACACTTTTTCCAACATTAGTACTAAAAAAGGTTAGTTTTATGCCACAATTGATGTAATTTATATGTTGCATTTTGCACACATCAAATACCCCCACACTTGAATCTTTACTTGTCCTCAAGCAAAACTCTTTATAATGTGGCTTTACACTCCCAAATGGAATGGGTAGAAGAGAAGGTTTTTGGGCCTGTCATAGAATGTCGGGATTTCCAAGATTCTTTATTTAGTTTTATTTTTATTGATTTACAATCCTATTCGTCATGATTTATTTAAAACTTTTCATAAGATAAATTACTTATTAGGGCATAACATGCCTCTTTAAAATTCCATTTATATACAAGGTCACATACCTCACGGGGGATCACTCAACACTCGGCCGAAGATGTATTTTAGTGAATCACTCGAGAGCGGCATGGAACTTACTCCTACCATAGGCTTGCCAAGCAATCAATCTTCCTCCTTTTTAACTATATAACTTTGTAAATATCAAGAGGACTTTTGGGTAAAGGGTTAGGCTTGGGTTTAAGGTAGGTGGTTGGGTTAGTGGTTAGTGGTTAGTGAAAGGGCGAAAAATGTAACAAGTGTCGGTTTTCGTAAGACTTTCTATTATTTTTGCAACTTTTTATTTTGATGAAGCTTTTATTCAAACAAGTTATTTTTGATAAACTTGTTTATTTATTTCTCTTTTGCTTCATCATCAACATTTTTTTTACTAGAGTCATAAGAAAAACCGGGCTTGTTACTAAAATAAAAGGTTAAAAATAAAAAGGGTTTTGGTGGGTGAAAGGGTGTTTGGTTTGGGTTATGAAATGAAAAGGTTTAGGCTCAAAGGGGCTAACTAGGGGGATTTTGGGTAGGTGGTAAAAAAATAAAATAATGGTGTAGAAATAAAAAGGGTTAGTCCTAATGCCTCCATCATTTACTTACTCGGGTTTAATTTGGTAAGGACCGGGAATGCATCGTCGTGGCAAGTTCTAGAGTCGTAAGAACCAAGCGGCTATTCACACAAGAAACGAAAAATGAGCATTTAGTTTAATGATATGTATTTGTATGCTCAATAAAGGCTCAAAACTCACTTTTGTGGGAATAGGTTTTTTATGTGATCAAGTATATATAATCAAATTTTAACTAAGCTTGTCATGCCGTTTCATAATTTTCTTATGTTGATTCTTTTTATCACGATGCTATCGGTTGTAAATTTGTAAAAATATAACCTTTTTAGAATTTGAAACTCCCAAGTTAAACCTAGACAAGTAAAAAAAAATTTGAAAAATTTTCGAAAAAATTTGGGGTGATTAGCGGTTCCAATAGAGTTTTGTGTAAGGCTTGTAATTAGGACTTGCAAGATTCAAGGTTTTAGCATCCCCCCCCACACTTAAATTACACATTGTCCTCAATGTGTCCCAAAAATAAGTTTTTAGGTTGATTGAATGTGTAAAAAGGTGTGAAAAAGCAAAAATTTGTGTTACTGGGCGCTGGACACGGCCCCGTGTTCAGGTGCCAGTAACAGAATTGAAAAAGAGAAACAGAAGCCTGGACACAGGGGCGTGTTGGGTGAACACGACCCGTGTCCAGTTTACCTGAACTGGGCATTTTCTGTAGACTGTGCAGCACGGGGCCGTGTTGGGCGGACACGGCCCGTGCTGAACTTACTGTTAACGAAGAAAATTGTCGGATTGCCCTGTTTTCCTGCATGGGGTGCTGGTTCAAGTTTCCCTTGTTTTCCTTTGCCATCCCGAGTGTGTTTTATTCCTGAAAATTAAAACTAGCTAGAAAACATAAAGGTTAATCTAAACTAAACTAAGGATAGTTCCGCGGAATGCCTCCGTGGTGCACCACGTTTATAAGGGTCCTTGGCTAGACCCAAAGCATGGTCATATGTCACCCAAGTGGGATGTTTTACATCCCGTGCTACACCGTCGGAGAGCGTCATCCAAGCTTGAGTCTATGACCTTCATGTAGTTGATCGGGTCTTCGTCTTCTACTCTCTTCCCAACTCCAAACTTCACTTCCTCGTCCCCAAACTTCAATGTTAGTGTTCCGTCATTCATATCCACCACCGCTTGGGCGGTGGCTAGAAATGGCCTCCCGAGGATGAGAGGGACATTGGCGTCTTCCTCCATGTCTAGGATGACAAAGTCGGCCGGGAAAACGAAATTGTCAACTTTGACCAATAGATTTTCAGCGACACCTTGTGGAAATTTGACGGATCTGTTGGCGAGTTGTATGCTCATCTTTGTAGGGCTCGTTGTTCCTAGGCCGAGTCGTTTGAACATTGATGCGGCCATGAGGTTAATGCTAGCCCCAAGATCGGCTAGTGCATTACGAATGGGGGATTCCCTAATCGAGCAAGGAATCGTGAAGCTTCCAGGATCAATTTTCTTTTGTGGGAGTTTGTTGAGTACTAAGGCGGAGCATTCTTCGCCTAAGTTAACTAATTGCAATGATTCAATTTTCCTTTTGTGAGTGAGGAAGTCCCTCATAAATTTTGCATATTTAGGCATTTGGGTTAGGACCTCAATAAAAGGAATATTAACATGCAATTGTTTATTTAAATTTTCGAACTTTGCGAATTGCTCATCGGTCTTTTGACAAATTAACCGTCCGGGGTATGGAACCGGGGGAGTCTTGGTGGGCTCTTGATTCGGTGGAGAAGCCTTTTTCTGGTTGGGGCGCGGGTGGAGTCGTGGTTTGGTTGGATTGGCTTCTTTCAGTTGGTGGTAATGGAGCCTCCTCGGGACCCACGGTTCGGTTTCTCAATGTGATGAGATGTACTTGTGCCTTTGGGTTGGTTTCGGTATTGCTTGGTAACGCGCCTTGTGGTCTCTTAGAGAAATTTTGAGCTACTTGATTTAATTGTTTTTCAATGTTTTGAATGCTAGCTTGTTGATTTCTAAAATTTGATTCCAATTGCTGAAATCGATCCGAGTTTTTCTTTTCGGTTTCGGAGATGAGGCGAGATACAGTATCTTCAAGCCTTTATCGTCCCCCTTGTTGTTGAGAAAAGTTTTGTGGTTGTTGAAAGTTAGTTCGTTGGTTTTGTTGGTTACTACTATTGCCGGGATCTCTCCAACCAAGGTTAGGGTGGTTACGCCATCCTTGGTTGTAGGTACCCGTTGGTGGACCCGACGGCCTAGGTCTATTATCAATGTAGTTTACCGTTTCTGTTTGATCATCTACTTCTTTCATACAACTCCAATTTTCATGTGGTCCACCACACCCCTCACAAGCCATAACCGAGGCCGTTTTTTCCATTTCTAACGTTTTGATTTTTGAAGAAAGGGCCTCGACTTGGGCTTGTAAAGAAGTGCTTTCATCAACCTTATGGGCACCCGGGGCAATAGATTTATTACCTCGGGGAGTGTGCCACTGAAAATTGGTTTGAGCAATTTCCTCAATTTGATTATATATTTCATTTGGGCGACGATTACCTAGAAGTCCCCCGGAGCTAGAATCAAGTGTTTGTCTTGTGTGTGGCAACAACCCATTGTAGAAAGTGGATACTGGTTACTACTATTGCCGGAGCTAGAATCAAGTGATGAGGACACTTTCTTAGTAGCTCCTTGAACCTTTCCCAAGTTTCATATAAGGATTCCCCATCCTCTTGAGAATATGTATTAATTTCAGTCATTAATTTAGCCGTTTTAGCAGGAGGGAAATACTTATATAGAAACTTTTGGGCTAGTTCATCCTAGGTGTTTACGGAGCCATCTGGGAGGGTGTTAAGCCAAGCCTTAGCTCGGTCTTTTAGTGAAAATGGAAACATTCGAAGGCGGATGGCGTCGTTTGATGCTCCATTGATCCGAAAGGTATCACATATTTCTAAGAAATTAGTAATATGTAGATGGGGATCCTCGCCCGCAAGCCCATGAAAGGTTGCGGAGTTTTGAAGCATTTGTATCAAATGCGGTCGAAGTTCGAAGTTATTGGCTTCGACATTCGGTGATTTGATAGCGGCGACGAGATTACCTACAGTGGGCCGTAGGTAATCCATGAGGGTACGTTGGTCTGCCATTGGAGGTGGGTCCCCCGAAACTTTCTCTTGGTTTTTAGCTTTAAGTCTTTTTCTGAGAAAGCGTTCAGGTTCTTCTAGAGGTTCTTTTTTGTCTCTACTAGAACTGGAGCTCATCCACTACGTAGGAAATCCAAATATGGCGTCTGGGTTCCAAGTCCTGCAATAAAAACAGAAAAGAACGTTGGTCAGAAGGTTCACCAAGGCCCCGTGTTCAGTGAACACGGCCCGTGGTCGGAGATACAGTGATTGTTTTCCGGATCCCTGTTACTGGGGAGTTGGACACGGCCCCGTGTTGCACCGACACGGCCCCGTGCTCAGCTCTCTGTAACTCAGAAAATAAAAACTGCCAGTAACAATGCTGGGCACGGCCCGTGTCCGACCAGGCACGGCCCGTGCTGAGCACTGCAGAAGCTGAAAAAACTAAAAAAAATCCTAAAAAATAGAAAAATAAGAAAAACTATTAGGCCGTTGATTCCTAACTTTCTTAAAATCCTTGTGTCCCCGGCAACGGCGTCAAAAACATGATGTGCGTTAGGTGTATATATAGGTTTAAGTATATTTTAAGCCCTTTTACACTTTCTTTAGCCAAGTTTTAAATTTATAAAACACGATATTTACTAACACTAAACACACATATGGGCAAGTGCACCCATCGTGAGCGTAGTATAGTGTTGGTAAGATACCGAGGTCGTCCAAGGACACAAGAGCTTTTAGTACCGGTTTATCCTCAACGTCTAATCAAATAAAAAAGTTTAGAAAAAGGTTTTAAACTAAGAAAAATAAAAACTAACTAAAATGCTAAAAATAAAAATAAAAATAAAACAGATAGACAAGATGAATCACTTGGCTCCGACTCATCTTTAGTGTAACCTTTGATTATTTCCGCACTTTTGCACTTTTTAAGAGATTATCTTGGTTATTGTAGTAGGCCCCTCTTTTGAAGGCGACGTTACCCTCAACCCAGTAGTTTGAGTCAGCAATGATACAATCCTAAATGGTCGGATTATTGAAAGATAATTAATTAAGTTATTAATGCATATTATGGTAGGCCCCTCTTTTGAAGGTGACGTTACCCTCGGCTAAGTAGTCTGAGTCCGCAGGGATACAGTCCTAAGTAGCCGGGTTAAAGTATTAATAGTAGCTTACATATGAGGGGATCAAAGAGTTTGGACCCCCGCCATCCAATACCGTTAAGTATTGAAGGAGGTCCTACTAAATTTGACCCAGGTCCTTGCAGGATCTATACACTGAACAAGGCAAGACTTTTACCAAACCGTTCCCTTAACCCCCCGACTAGGTAGCCAACATACCTCCATATAGACCGTGGAGATATGAATGGTGAAAATCTTTTATTTTATATAGACAGTAAAATAATGCCAAGACACCACGGACAAACGATAACGAAAAATCACCTTCAACACAAGAAACTAGTTATTAAAGTCATTAATACATAACCAAGTAAAAAGTGCGAAAAGATTAAAAATAAAAAGTATTACACTAGACTCTTTGTCTTCACCAAGTGATGTAAGAGACTTAGGTAAACATGGCCTTGATTGTCAAGAACTCTTACGATCAATCTTGGATCCCGAGACGACTCGCACACTCTATGATGGACAATGGATGATGGTGGTGGATGATGGTGTTATGGTGGTGGTGGGTGGTGGGTGAAGTGTGAGAGAGATGGTGTGCCAAGGGATGGTTTGAGCTTTAGCCAAGCACTCCTATTTATAGGCTGAACAGAAGCTCGGGCACGGCCCCGTGTCTAGTAGGCGCGGCCCCGTGTCCACATCCTTCTCTGTCTTCATTAATTGCTCTTGTCTGTATTAGTTGACCACGGCCCCATGTCCGCTGGGCACGACCCCGTGTGCAGAAGCATATCTGTACTATCAAGATTTGCCTGGATTCTGCGAATCTTATAGTTGACCACGGCCCCGTGTCCGTTGAGCACGGCCCCGTGGTGGGCGATGGAAGCTTCTACAACTTTGTCTTTTATGCTGACACTTGGGTACGCCCCCGTGCTCATTGAGCACGGGGCGTGTTCAGCATTCTGTTCTCTTGTTTTGCTTGGGAAGATGCTGTCGTGGGGTCGGGCATGTCACGTTTGTTCCTTTTCTTGTATTTATGTTAGATTTAGCTGCCTTTTTGCTTCTTTTGTTAATTTGAGCTCATTTAATCCTGAAAATACAAAAGGAAGACAAAAGCACACTTTTTCCAACATTAGTACTAAAAAAGGTTACTTTTATGCCACAATTGATGTAATTTATATGTTGCATTTTGCACACATCAACGGCTTTGACTTTTGGTCATTAAGCTAATGAAACTTGAATTAGAGAGGTTAAGAATGCTTACTGAAGTACTTAGCACGAGTAATGATCCTTAGAAAACGACCTTGAGCTCCAGGAGGCTCCTAAGAGTGAGTTATGAATGAATTTTGAGAATGTGCCAAGAACTAGCAACAAGGGGTGCTTATATAGCCAAAAACAATTCACAAGATCACTCCACACAAGTCTACAAATGAATTCTGATGATCTCAGGTGTCCCCTATGCATGTAATACTGTTGGCTCAGTCCCTGAAATCGAAAACCACCATGCAATGGCGGTGTAACCTGCTGTACATGCACCTGTCTTTATTTTCTGCATCTGATAGTCGGACGCGGGCCGCGTAGGACTTAACAGAAGTCTACGTGCCCCGCGTAGATTGTTAATTTCGGTAAAAAGTTTGCTGGCTTTGTAGTTTTGGTCCCTGGTCCATAAAAACTTTATATAACTTCCATTTATTGCATTTAGGACCCCCATAGTTAACTTTTAAGGACCTTGAGTCACAAACTAACTCCGTTAAGCTCCCGGTTAGTTGTACGATCACCCGAAAAGTCTTGTTTTCTTCAAAACTCCACAAAATTAATATCTAATATTCTTGTGAGCGAAATATTAAATTGTTTACAATGTTTTGGGTTCATTAAAGGTCACTCAGAGGTAACTTTAACATGTTGACACTTTTAACCCCTATGTTTTGTAAGATCCTTGTTTTTAACACAAACGACTTCCAATGTTCGATAAATTATTCATTAAAGAATACGAACGTCGTGTGAGGTCAATTAGAGGCACAAGAATAGCATGTTGACACTTTGGATCTCTTTATTCACATATTTACATTGTTTGACAAATTCAGTCCCTCCCGATCATTCCAGTACACGTGTAAATTCCATGACACGTGTCTTTATTACATTGGTCGTAATTTTACGAGGTGTTACAATATATACACATGTAATATTTATATTTTTTTATGATTTAAAATATGGTTTCTTATATATGATTCTTCTTATAAATATAGTTTGCTGATGATGGGCTGTTTGATTCAAAGATTGCGCGTCTGGTTGATGAGTCAGATGTTAAAAATGCTGTAAATTTATAATTTTCTACGCATATATTTTATTGTATAATAAGTATAAGAAGGTTTTTTTAAATTTTGTTGTAGCCTGAAGATCATTCTATAAAAATAGCTGATGACGTTAACAATCCTCAACTACAGTCTAAAGATTTTCCTGTTCGTGACATTTCTGCCTCTTCAAGTGTTGTATCTAATGTAAGTGTTTACTAGTTTTATACTGTCTATTTTATTATTGTCTCAATATATTGGTATTCTTCTGTATGATTGAGTCTTAAACTTAAAGCTGAGTTGAGAAGATAGTTTGTGTTGTTAAAGAAAGTTATAAAATTTAAAGAATTTAGAGTTGTTATATTCTAAATTAATTTACTTAGGTTGAAAAGATGCACAAACTTCGTGGCAAGACAATTGTAGAGGATAATGAAGATGTTGATAGACCGTGTAAAGTTTGAAAGGTTCGTTTAGTATCATCCACTTCAAAATCAGTCTTACACTTCACCACACATACTGAAGACAGACTTGTAAGCTTTTGCAGTCGTTGATTTGTTTCGTTATTTCAACAATTTCAGTTATATATCAATATTTTTTAAAATTCACTATTCAATTTTCTGTTTTTTAGCATCTGCCATAAGATGTATCTTCTGCGTTGGATCTGCATACTGAAAATCCTAAGCCTAATAAGATCCAGAATCTCAAATGTGAAGTCCAGGAACTGTTTACAACATCTCAAAAAAACAATACTGGATTCAACTATACTGTTGTTGGATGGTCTTCTTATCTGAGATCTTGCAATATTGCTTTTGGTGATGAACTTTCGTTAGAGTTTCACAAGTCTACTCAATTGCTGAAGTTAAAAAAAGTTGTGCATACGGTGACAAAGATAAAGTCCTCTTAGTTTCATGTTATGATTGTTTGTGGTTGTACATTTGGTTCGTTGGTGGTACTAATTTTGCTTCTTAGACATGTTCTATATGTAGTTATGTCTATAAACAGGTTTCATTGTCAATGGGTGGGTGCTACTTTTTTTTTGTTGATAGCACAATGGAAATACTCGTATGTATCTTATATATTAACTGATGATGCATGTCTATAGTTGTCTTTTAGCTATAATAGATAACACGTTTTGGTACAATTTCTATACACATATGTATATGTTCTATCAATATGTGTTATGCATGGTTTCTAAGAAACGACCCGTGTTTGCACACAGTGGTTGACTTTAGTCAAACAGAGTTTTAGATACTTTAAACAAATGATACACTCTTTTGAAACCTAAAATCTGTTTATTAATCAGAGGTTTGGTTTTTGAAAACAAAGGTTAAATGTCTGTTCACTTTTGGTCAATCAGATGTTTGTTTTTCCTTTTGTAATCTCTGTTTTTGAAACAGAGGTTAGGATTTCAAACAGTGGTATGACAAACATATGTTTGAAACCTCTGTTTGGTTATAAACAGAGTCTTAAGAAACAGTGATTTGGCGAAACAGAGGTTACCCTTTACAAACGGTGGTTGACTTTAGTCAAACAGACTTTTAGATACCTCAAACAAATGAGGAGGTTCTTAAGAAGGAATTCCCAAAAGGCGTTGATATCGTTTATGAATCTGTCGGTGGTGATATGTTTGATATTTGCATGGTTTCCTAAGAAATGACCCGTGTTTGCACACGGGTCTTACCGTTGGTACTATATAATAAAAGAAACCATTTGTGGGACACTTATCATCATATTAGGCCATGTCTTATGGATAATTATTGTTTTAGTTTAATATATTCTAATTAATTATAGATAACCCTTATACTAAATATTATTTAGTTTAATATCTTATGGATAATTAGTTTGTTTAATCTATTCTAATTAATTATAGATAACTCTTATACTAAATATTATTAATTTAAGATATTTTTAAATAATCAAAATATTTATCACCAAAACCAAACTTTATATTAATATATTATTTATTTTTATTTTCATTATTAAAAAAATTATTATATCGCTTTTATTACATATTTTTTAGCAAATTGTATATAACTTTCAATATTACTTTATATATAAAATTAGATTTATTACGAGTTTTTTAAATATAATTTATAGTTTATCACTTAAATGGCTGCTCATTTGCTTCTTGAATAACATGTTTGACCACTGTATCTTCTTTTCAATAATCATCTCCGCAGTCACCATATCTATCGCGTACCGAGTATATCCATTAGTTTTCTTTAAATATAATGTTATGTATTTGGTATATAAAATCATATTTTTTTCAAGTCGTCTAATACACGAGGGTTTTCAAAAAGAGATAGTTTTTTTTATTATTTGGTAAACAATATTACATTTATTCAACCCGTGTAATACACGTGGTTTTAAAGATATAACTTTTTTATTATTTGGTATATAAAATTACATTTATTCAACCCATACAATATGGTTCTTATAGATATAACTTTTTATTACTTAATATTTAAAAATGATATTTATTCAACCCGTGTTATAAAGAAGGTTTATAAAAATATATTGTTTTATTATTTAGTATATAAAATTTATTTATTCAACTAGTGTAATACACGGGGTTATAACATAGTAATACAATATCTTAACTCGGGATGTTTGACAATTAATCTAGAAAGATTTTCGTGTATTTATTGCTAGCTAAATAAATACTATTCCTTACCAATAAAAAATCTTTTCATTATTTTGTTTTTTGAAGAAACACTTTTGTATTGTTAAATATAACCAAGAGTTAATTACTGTTTTTGTCCCTGTGGTTTGTCAAAAATCACTATTTCAGTCCATTAGTTTAAAAATTGCTATTTCAGTCCCTATGGTTTCACTTTCGTAACCTAGAAATGGCCTCCCGAGGATGAGAGCGACATTGGCGTCTTCCTCCATGTCTAGGATGACAAAGTCGGCCGGGAAAACGAAATTGTCAACTTTGACCAATAGATTTTCAGCGACACCTTGTGGAAATTTGACGGATCTGTTGGCGAGTTGTATGCTCATCTTTGTAGGGCTCGTTGTTCCTAGGCCGAGTCGTTTGAACATTGATGCGGCCATGAGGTTAATGCTAGCCCCAAGATCGGCTAGTGCATTACGAATGGGGGATTCCCTAATCGAGCAAGGAATCGTGAAGCTTCCAGGATCAATTTTCTTTTGTGGGAGTTTGTTGAGTACTAAGGCGGAGCATTCTTCGCCTAAGTTAACTAATTGCAATGATTCAATTTTCCTTTTGTGAGTGAGGAAGTCCCTCATAAATTTTGCATATTTAGGCATTTGGGTTAGGACCTCAATAAAAGGAATATTAACATGCAATTGTTTATTTAAATTTTTGAACTTTGCGAATTGCTCATCGGTCTTTTGACAAATTGACCGTCCGGGGTATGGAACCGGAGGAGTCTTGGTGGGCTCTTGATTCGGTGGAGTAGCCTTTTTCTGGTTGGGGCGCGGGTGGAGTCGTGGTTTGGTTGGATTGGCTTCTTTCAGTTGGTGGTAATGGAGCCTCCTCGGGACCCACGGTTCGGTTTCTCAATGTGATGAGATGTACTTGTGCCTTTGGGTTGGTTTCGGTATTGCTTGGTAACGCGCCTTGTGGTCTCTTAGAGAAATTTTGAGCTACTTGATTTAATTGTTTTTCAATGTTTTGAATGCTAGCTTGTTGATTTCTAAAATTTGATTCCAATTGCTGAAATCGATCCGAGTTTTTCTTTTCGGTTTCGGAGATGAGGCGAGATACAGTATCTTCAAGCCTTTATCGTCCCCCTTGTTGTTGAGAAAAGTTTTGTGGTTGTTGAAAGTTAGTTCGTTGGTTTTGTTGGTTACTACTATTGCCGGGATCTCTCCAACCAAGGTTAGGGTGGTTACGCCATCCTTGGTTGTAGGTACCCGTTGGTGGACCCGACGGCCTAGGTCTATTATCAATGTAGTTTACCGTTTCTGTTTGATCATCTACTTCTTTCATACAACTCCAATTTTCATGTGGTCCACCACACCCCTCACAAGCCATAACCGAGGCCGTTTTTTCCATTTCTAACTTTTTGATTTTTGAAGAAAGGGCCTCGACTTGGGCTTGTAAAGAAGTGCTTTCATCAACCTTATGGGCACCCGGGGCAATAGATTTATTACCTCGGGGAGTGTGCCACTGAAAATTGGTTTGAGCAATTTCCTCAATTTGATTATATATTTCATTTGGGCGACGATTACCTAGAAGTCCCCCGGAGCTAGAATCAAGTGTTTGTCTTGTGTGTGGCAACAACCCATTGTAGAAAGTGGATACTTGTTGCCATACCGCAAGACCGTGATGAGGACACTTTCTTAGTAGCTCCTTGAACCTTTCCCAAGTTTCATATAAGGATTCCCCATCCTCTTGAGAATATGTATTAATTTCAGTCATTAATTTAGCCGTTTTAGCAGGAGGGAATACTTATATAGAAACTTTTGGGCTAGTTCATCCTAGGTGTTTACGGAGCCATCTGGGAGGGTGTTAAGCCAAGCCTTAGCTCGGTCTTTTAGTGAAAATGGAAACATTCGAAGGCGGATGGCGTCGTTTGATGCTCCATTGATCCGAAAGGTATCACATATTTCTAAGAAATTAGTAATATGTAGATGGGGATCCTCGCCCGCAAGCCCATGAAAGGTTGCGGAGTTTTGAAGCATTTGTATCAAATGCGGTCGAAGTTCGAAGTTATTGGCTTCGACATTCGGTGATTTGATAGCGGCGACGAGATTACCTACAGTGGGCCGTAGGTAATCCATGAGGGTACGTTGGTCTGCCATTGGAGGTGGGTCCCCCGAAACTTTCTCTTGGTTTTTAGCTTTAAGTCTTTTTCTGAGAAAGCGTTCAGGTTCTTCTAGAGGTTCTTTTTTGTCTCTACTAGAACTGGAGCTCATCCACTACGTAGGAAATCCAAATATGGCGTCTGGGTTCCAAGTCCTGCAATAAAAACAGAAAAGAACGTTGGTCAGAAGGTTCACCAAGGCCCCGTGTTCAGTGAACACGGCCCGTGGTCGGAGATACAGTGATTGTTTTCCGGATCCCTGTTACTGGGGAGTTGGACACGGCCCCGTGTTGCACCGACACGGCCCCGTGCTCAGCTCTCTGTAACTCGGAAAATAAAAACTGCCAGTAACAATGCTGGGCACGGCCCGTGTCCGACCAGGCACGGCCCGTGCTGAGCTCTGCAGAAGCAGAAAAAACTACAAAAAATCCTAAAAAATAGAAAAATAAGAAAAACTATTAGGCCGTTGATTCCTAACTTTATTAAAATCCTTGTGTCCCCGGCAACGGCGTCAGAAACTTGATCTGCGTTAGGTGTATATATAGGTTTAAGTATATTTTAAGCCCTTTTACACTTTCTTTAGCCAAGTTTTAAATTTATAAAACACGATATTTACTAACACTAAACACACATATGGGCAAGTGCACTGATATGTGCAAAATGCAACATATAAATTACATCAAATGAGGCATAAAACTAACCCTTTTTAAGTACTAATGTTGGAAAAAGAGTGTTTTTGTCTTCCTTTTGTATTTTCAGGATTAAATGAGCTCAAATTCACAAAAGAAGCAAAAAGACAGCTAAATCTAACATTAATGCAAGGAAAGGAGCATAAGTGGACTGCCCGACCCCTCAACGGCATCTTCCCAAGCAAAATAGAGAAGGCAGAAGGCTGAACACGCCCCATGCTCATCCAGCACGGGGCCGTGCCCAAGAAGCAGCAGAAAAGACAAACCTATAGAAGCTTCTATTGCCCACCACGGGGCCGTGCCCAGTGAACACGGGGGCGTGTCGGTAGTACAGCAGGCGCATTAATTGTAATTGCGAATTACAATTAATGAGGAGAGAGAGTGTCAGACAGGCACGGGGCCGTGCCCAGCTCTCTGTTCAGCCTATAAATAGGAGTGCTTGGTTTCATTTCAACTCATCCCTTGGCACACCACCTCTCTCACACTTCATCCACCACCCACCACCATCACAACACCATCATCCACCACCATCATCCATTGTCCATCGTAGAGTGTGTGAGTCGTCTCGGGATCCAAGATTGATCGTAAGAGTTCTTGACAATCAAGGCCATGTTTGCCTAAGTCTCTTACATCACTTGGTGAAGACAAAGTGTCTAGTATAATACTTTTTATTTCTAATCTTTTGCACTTTTTATTTGGTTTTGTATTAATGACTTTAATAACTAGTTACTTATGTTGAAGGTGATCTTTCCTTATCGTTTGTCCATGGTGTCTTGGCATTATTTTACTGTCTATATAAAATAAAGGATTTTCACCATTCATATCTCCACGGTCTATATGGAGGTATGTTGGCTACCTGGTCGGGGGTTAAGGGAACGGTTTGGTAAAGGTCTTGCCATTGTTCAGCGTTTAGAGGTCCTGCAATGGACCTGGGTCAAATTTAGTAGGACCTCCTTCAATACTTCACGGTATTGGATGGCGGGGGTCCAAACTCTTTGATCCCCTCATAAGTTAACTACTATTAATACTATAACCCGGCTATTTAGGACTGTATCCCTGCTGACTCAGACTACTTAGCCGAAGGTAACGTCACCGCCAAAAGCGGGGCCTACCATAATATTGCATTAATAACTTAATTCATTATCTTCCAATAATCCACCCTTTTAGGATTGTAACCTTGCTGACTCAAACTACTGGGGTGAGGGTAACGTCACCTTCAAAAGAGGGGCCTACTACAATAACTAAGATAATCTCTTAATTATGTGCAAAAGTGCGGAAATAATCAAAGGTTATACTAGATACGAGTCGGAACCAAGTGATTCATCTTGTCTATCTGTTTTTATTTTATTTTTATTTTCAGCATTTTAGTTAGTTTTTATTTTTCTTAGTTTAAAACATTTTTCTAAACTTTTTATTTTGTTTAGACGTCGAGGATAAACCGGTACTAAAAGCTCTTGTGTCCTTGGACGACCTCGGTATCTTACCAACGCTATACTACGCTCACGATGGGTGCACTTGCCCATATGTGTGTTTAGTGTTAGTAAAATATCGTGTTTTATAAATTTAAAACTTGGCTAAAAATAAGTGTTAAAAAGGGCTTAAAATATACACCTAATATATATAACACTTCACACGCACATCATGCACCCATCGTGAGCGTAGTATAGTGTTGGTAAGATACCGAGGTCGTCCATGGACACAAGAGCTTTTAGTACCGGTTTATCCTCAACGTCTAAACAAATAAAAAAGTTTAGAAAAAGGTTTTAAACTAAGAAAAATAAAAACTAACTAAAATGCTGAAAATAAAAATAAAAATAAAACAGATAGACAAGATGAATCACTTGGCTCTGACTCATCTTTAGTGTAACCTTTGATTATTTCCGCACTTTTGCACTTTTTAAGAGATTATCTTGGTTATTGTAGTAGGCCCCTCTTTTGAAGGCGACGTTACCCTCAACCCAGTAGTTTGAGTCAACAATGATACAATCCTAAATGGTCGGATTATTGAAAGATAATTAATTAAGTTATTAATGCATATTATGGTAGGCCCCTCTTTTGAAGGTGACGTTACCCTCGGCTAAGTAGTCTGAGTCCGCAGGGATACAGTCCTAAGTAGCCGGGTTAAAGTATTAATAGTAGCTTACATATGAGGGGATCAAAGAGTTTGGACCCCCGCCATCCAATACCGTTAAGTATTGAAGGAGGTCCTACTAAATTTGACCCAGGTCCTTGCAGGATCTATACACTGAACAAGGCAAGACTTTTACCAAACCGTTCCCTTAACCCCCGACTAGGTAGCCAACATACCTCCATATAGACCGTGAAGATATGAATGGTGAAAATCTTTTATTTTATATAGACAGTAAAATAATGCCAAGACACCACGGACAAACGATAACGAAAAATCACCTTCAACACAAGAAACTAGTTATTAAAGTCATTAATACATAACCAAGTAAAAAGTGCGAAAAGATTAAAAATAAAAAGTATTACACTAGACTCTTTGTCTTCACCAAGTGATGTAAGAGACTTAGGTAAACATGGCCTTGATTGTCAAGAACTCTTACGATCAATCTTGGATCCCGAGACGACTCACACACTCTATGATGGACAATGGATGATGGTGGTGGATGATGGTGTTATGGTGGTGGTGGGTGGTGGGTGAAGTGTGAGAGAGGTGGTGTGCCAAGGGATGGTTTGAGCTTTAGCCAAGCACTCCTATTTATAGGCTGAACAGAAGCTCGGACACGGCCCCGTGTCTAGTGGGCGCGGCCACGTGTCCACATCCTTCTCTGTCTTCATTAATTGCTCTTGTCTATATTAGTTGACCACGGCCCCGTGTCCGCTGGGCACGACCCCGTGTGCAGAAGCATATCTGTACTATCAAGATTTGCCTGGATTCTGCGAATCTTATAGTTGACCACGGCCCCGTGTCCGCTGAGCACGGCCCTGTGGTGGGCGATGGAAGCTTCTACAACTTTGTCTTTTATGCTGACACTTGGGCATGCCCCCTAGCTCATTGAGCACGGGGCGTGTTCAGCATTCTATTCTCTTGTTTTGCTTGGGAAGATGCTGTCGTGGGGTCGGGCATGTCACGTTTGTTCCTTTTCTTGTATTTATGTTAGATTTAGCTGCCTTTTTGCTTCTTTTGTTAATTTGAGCTCATTTAATCCTGAAAATACAAAAGGAAGACAAAAGCACACTTTTTCCAACATTAGTACTAAAAGAGGTTAGTTTTATGCCACAATTGATGTAATTTATATGTTGCATTTTGCACACATCAACGGCTTTGACTTTTGGTCATTAAGCTAATGAAACTTGAATTAGAGAGGTTAAGAATGCTTACTGAAGTACTTAGCACGAGTAATGATCCTTAGAAAACGACCTTGAGCTCCAGGAGGCTCCTAAGAGTGAGTTATGAATGAATTTTGAGAATGTGCCAAGAACTAGCAACAAGGGGTGCTTATATAGCCAAAAACAATTCACAAGATCACTCCACACAAGTCTACAAATGAATTCTGATGATCTCAGGTGTCCCCTATGCATGTAATACTATTGGCTCAGTCCCTGAAATCGAAAACCACCATGCAATGGCGGTGTAACCTGCTGTACATGCACCTGTCTTTATTTTCTGCATCTGATAGTCGGACGCGGGCCGCGTAGGACTTAACAGAAGTCTACGTGCCCCGCGTAGATTGTTAATTTCGGTAAAAAGTTTGCTGGCTTTGTAGTTTTGGTCCCTGGTCCATAAAAACTTTATATAACTTCCATTTATTGCATTTAGGACCCCCATAGTTAACTTTTAAGGACCTTGAGTCACAAACTAACTCCGTTAAGCTCCCGGTTAGTTGTACGATCACCCGAAAAGTCTTGTTTTCTTCAAAACTCCACAAAATTAATATCTAATATTCTTGTGAGCGAAATATTAAATTGTTTACAATGTTTTGGTTCATTAAAGGTCACTCAGAGGTAACTTTAACATGTTGACACTTTTAACCCCTATGTTTTGTAAGATCCTTGTTTTTAACACAAACGACTTCCAATGTTCGATAAATTATTCATTAAAGAATACGAACGTCGTGTGAGGTCAATTAGAGGCACAAGAATAGCATGTTGACACTTTGGATCTCTTTATTCACATATTTACATTGTTTGACAAATTCAGTCCCTCCCGATCATTCCAGTACACGTGTAAATTCCATGACACGTGTCTTTATTACATTGGTCGTAATTTTACGAGGTGTTACAATATACACACATGTAATATTTATATTTTTTTATGATTTAAAATATGGTTTCTTATATATGATTCTTCTTATAAATATAGTTTGCTGATGATGGGCTGTTTGATTCAAAGATTGCGCGTCTGGTTGATGAGTCAGATGTTAAAAATGCTGTAAATTTATAATTTTCTACGCATATATTTTATTGTATAATAAGTATAAGAAGGTTTTTTTAAATTTTGTTGTAGCCTGAAGATCATTCTATAAAAATAGCTGATAACGTTAACAATCCTCAACTACAGTCTAAAGATTTTCCTGTTCGTGACATTTCTGCCTCTTCAAGTGTTGTATCTAATGTAAGTGTTTACTAGTTTTATACTGTCTATTTTATTATTGTCTCAATATATTGGTATTCTTCTGTATGATTGAGTCTTAAACTTAAAGCTGAGTTGAGAAGATAGTTTGTGTTGTTAAAGAAAGTTATAAAATTTAAAGAATTTAGAGTTGTTATATTCTAAATTAATTTACTTAGGTTGAAAAGATGCACAAACTTCGTGGCAAGACAATTGTAGAGGATAATGAAGCTGTTGATAGACCGTGTAAAGTTTGAAAGGTTCGTTTAGTATCATCCACTTCAAAATCAGTCTTACACTTCACCACACATACTGAAGACAGACTTGTAAGCTTTTGCAGTCGTTGATTTGTTTCGTTATTTCAACAATTTCAGTTATATATCAATATTATTTAAAATTCACTATTCAATTTTCTGTTTTTTAGCATCTGCCATAAGATGTATCTTCTGCGTTGGATCTGCATACTGATAATCCTAAGCCTAATAAGATCCAGAATCTCAAATGTGAAGTCCAGGAACTGTTTACAACATCTCAAAAAAACAATACTGGATTCAACTACACTGTTGTTGGATGGTCTTCTTATCTGAGATCTTGCAATATTGCTTTTGGTGATGAACTTTCGTTAGAGTTTCACAAGTCTACTCAATTGCTGAAGTTAAAAAAAGTCGTGCATACGGTGACAAAGATAAAGTCCTCTTAGTTTCATGTTATGATTGTTTGTGGTTGTACATTTGGTTCGTTGGTGGTACTAATTTTGCTTCTTAGACATGTTCTATATGTAGTTATGTCTATAAACAGGTTTCATTGTCAATGGGTGGGTGCTACTTTTTTTTTTTGTTGATAGCACAATGGAAATACTCATATGTATCTTATATATTAACTGATGATGCATGTCTATAGTTGTCTTTTAGCTATAATAGATAACACGTTTTGGTACAATTTCTATACACATATGTATATGTTCTATCAATATGTGTTATGCATGGTTTCTAAGAAACGACCCGTGTTTGCACACAGTGGTTGACTTTAGTCAAACAGAGTTTTAGATACTTTAAACAAATGATACACTCTTTTGAAACCTAAAATCTGTTTATTAATCAGAGGTTTGGTTTTTGAAAACAAAGGTTAAATGTCTGTTCACTTTTGGTCAATCAGATTTTTGTTTTTCCTTTTGTAATCTCTGTTTTTGAAACAGAGGTTAGGATTTCAAACAGTGGTATGACAAACATATGTTTGAAACCTCTGTTTGGTTATAAACAGAGTCTTAAGAAACAGTGATTTGGCGAAACAGAGGTTACCCTTTACAAACGGTGGTTGACTTTAGTCAAACAGACTTTTAGATACCTCAAACAAATGAGGAGGTTCTTAAGAAGGAATTCCCAAAAGGCGTTGATATCGTTTATGAATCTGTCGGTGGTGATATGTTTGATATTTGCATGGTTTTCTAAGAAATGACCCGTGTTTGCACACGGGTCTTACCGTTGGTACTATATAATAAAAGAAACCATTTGTGGGACACTTATCATCATATTAGGCCATGTCTTATGGATAATTATTGTTTTAGTTTAATATATTCTAATTAATTATAGATAACCCTTATACTAAATATTATTTAGTTTAATATCTTATGGATAATTAGTTTGTTTAATCTATTCTAATTAATTATAGATAACTCTTATACTAAATATTATTAATTTAAGATATTTTTAAATAATCAAAATATTTATCACCAAAACCAAACTTTATATTAATATATTAATATATTATTTATTTTTATTTTCATTATTAAAAAAATTATTATATCGCTTTTATTACATAATTTTTAGCAAATTGTATATAACTTTCAATATTACTTTATATATAAAATTAGATTTATTACGAGTTTTTTAAATATAATTTATAGTTTATCACTTAAATGGCTGCTTATTTGCTTCTTGAATAACATGTTTGACCACTGTATCTTCTTTTCAATAATCATCTCCGCAGTCACCATATCTATCGCGTACCGAGTATATCCATTAGTTTTCTTTAAATATAATGTTATGTATTTGGTATATAAAATCATATTTTTTTCAAGTCGTCTAATACACGAGGGTTTTCAAAAAGAGATAGTTTTTTTTTTTTTTTGGTAAACAATATTACATTTATTCAACCCGTGTAATACACGTGGTTTTAAAGATATAACTTTTTTATTATTTGGTATATAAAATTACATTTATTCAACCCATACAATATGGTTCTTATAGATATAACTTTTTATTACTTAATATTTAAAAATGATATTTATTCAACCCGTGTTTTAAAGAAGGTTTATAAAAATATATTGTTTTATTATTTAGTATATAAAATTTATTTATTCAACCAGTGTAATACACGGGGTTATAACATAGTAATACAATATCTTAACTCGGGATGTTTGACAACTAATCTAGAAAGATTTTCGTGTATTTATTGCTAGCTAAATAAATACTATTCCTTACCAATAAAAAATCTTTTCATTATTTTGTTTTTTGAAGAAACACTTTTGTATTGTTAAATATAACCAAGAGTTAAATACTGTTTTTGTCCTTGTGGTTTGTCAAAAATCACTATTTCAGTCCATTAGTTTAAAAATTGCGATTTCAGTCCCTATGGTTTCACTTTCGTAACCATTTCAGTCTACCTCGTAACCATTTCAGTCCCTATACTTACAGAATAAATGGATTGAAATGGTTACGAAAGTGAAACCACAGGGACTGAAATGGCTACAAAAGTGAAACCACAGGGACTGAAATCGCAATTTTTAAAACTAATTGACTGAAATAGTGATTTTTGACAAACCACAGGGACGAAAACAGTAATTAACTCTATAACCAACATTATAATGCAGTATTAAAATTTTATGTTATACGTTTATATTTTAATATTAATTATAACGTTATCTAGTTTTTGAGACAAACCCGGGAGGTTAGGAGTTGTGGCCAGGCTCTCTCTAATTGAAGTTGAGATGATTCCGCCATATGGGGTTGTATGTGCTGCTTTATGGGTTGTTATTAGGGATGAGCTCGGACTGCTCGGTACCGGTACCGGTACCGAAATTCGCCAAATATGAGTACCAGTACCGATACCAAAAGTACAGATACCGAAAACGCCAAAATGTGGGTACCGATTCAGTACGAGAAATTCTATACCGTAATAACTTGTTCTGCTAACTGTTGGCGTTGACAAAGTCAACTTGTGCCTTCCTAATACCAATTCGATTTACATAAGAATGATTTAATACATTTGAAGTTTTATTTTACGCGTTATAGAATTTTTAAGATAATATACAAAACATCGCAATATAGTTCAAATTATATAATTGAAAAAATATAACTATTTGTCATAAAAAGTTTATGATTTTACAATTTATTTTTTATGTCATAAAAGTAGACAATTGATGATTTTGAAGTTGATACACGTTTATGGTTCTAGAAAGAAAAATATCAAATTAATATATGGTTAAAGCTGTCACAAATGGTTAAAACGTGAAAGGTAAAAAAGACGTATCCAGTGCACTAGGCTCTCGTGTATGCACAGGGTCTGGGGAGGGGACGAATCGCCATATCTAAATAAATATCGGGTTTTTAAATTGCTAACATTTTGCAACCTGTAGGGTCGCTCACATAAATTAGCTCGTTAAAATTTAGGTTAATATATAAATGTCTCAGCTGAGGAGGGCTCGGTTGTTGGCTCACTAGAGTGAGACAGCCTAACCACAATTAGATGCAATAACATTCTTGGCTTTAAAAAGCGCAAAGTGCACTTATGCGATAGGGCCTCGAGCTGAGGCACGAAGCACGAAGCACAAAGATACGTAATGTTTTTTAATATAAGAGTAAATTGTCATCTTAGTCCATGAGATTTGACCAAATTGTCACTTTAGTCCAAATAGTTTTGTTTTCTGCCATTTTAGTCCCTGACTTTTGTATTTTTTGTCATTTTCATCGACCACCACCACCACCACCACCCACCCCATCACAACCTTCTATCATCGCCACCACCTGTCTGCATCGCCACCACCTGTCTGCACCATCACCACCTGGCAAAAAAATGACAAAAGTCAGGAACTAAAATGGCAGAAAACAAAACTATTTGGACTAAAATAGCAAGAAAAAAACTATTTGGACTAAAATTACAATTTTGGTCAAACCTCAGTAACTAAAACGGTAATTTACTCTTAATATAATTTTGAGTAAATTGCCATTTTAGTCCTTGAGGTTTGTCCAAATTTGCCATTTGAGTCCAAATACTTTTTTTTTCTCATCTAAGTCCTTGACTTTTCCGTTTTGTTGCCATTTTAATCACATTGCCTAACTCTATCCAAAAACATCATTTTAAACCAGGGGTATTTTGTAGATTTTCAATTTAAATCTTTTAAATTGCTATTTTAATCCATTTATTTATATTAAAAAATAAAAGAAAAATATCTAATTAGTGGGACCCACCCCCCTTTCTCTCTCCCTCCACATCAACCACCTTCACCCCCCCCCCCCCCCCCCTCTCTCTCTCTCTCTCTCTCCCCATAAGGAAACCTAAGATATTTAGGAGTTAGAATTATCCACTTAATGCCAAAATGTTGCAATTCAAAAAAAAAAAACAACACTATCAAGGGGTGAGCAAATAACTGAATTAACTGAACCGTAACCCGTAATCGAATTAACTGAACCAGCCATGCATGACGTGTACATAGAGATGAATGCATGTTTATACTTTATAGGTGCGGCTATCTGATATTAGTTGCTATTTTATGACATTAGCCCTTATAAAATGTAGAGCTTATCAATAGCAGCTATCCGATATTGCAGAACATGTAGTTAACATGACACTTCAACGACAAAATGAGACAATACAAATAGGAAATGTAGTAGTAAATAGTCGAACGTCTTTAATCATATAGACAAAGAACAATTTCTTCTAAGCACACAGTAAATAATTACAACGATATAACTTGATAGCTTCCTTTGCATATTAATTAATACTTTCTTTATCATGTTGCTGCTTGCAGGTAAATACTCAAGCTGCATCTGATATTACAGATGCAGTGACTGCCAAAATTCAAAATACTATGTTGTTCACATGGGTTGAAGTGTAGGTGGAGGAGGTGGTGGTGGGTTAGAGAGAGAGAGAGGGTGATGAAGAGGGAGGGTAGGGGTGGGTCCCACTAACTAAATATTTTTCTTTTATTTTTTAATATAAAAAAATCGATCAAAATAATTTGAAAGATTGAAATTAAAAATCCCCAAAATACCCCTGGTTAAAAATGAGATTTTTGGATGGAGTTAGGCAATGTGATCAAAATGGCAACAAAAGAGAAAAGTCAGGGACCCAGAGGAGAAAAAAAAAACTATTTGAACTAAAATGACAAATTTGAACAAACCTCAGGGACTAAAATCGCAATTTACTCTATAATTTTTATATGTTTCTATCACATACCCAAAACTTAAATACAAGTTAGCTCTACATATTATAGTATACTATATATACATTGAGAAGTTGGGGGAATAGTGTCAGGCAGCTCAAATTACGATTCGTCCAACTAAATTACGATTTTGCCCGTTTAAATTTACAATTTTGCCATTAGTTTTATTTTTTCTTCTCTTAGCCAAAATACGATTTTGCCCTCAGCTCAAATTTATAGCTTTCCCATTGTTTTTCTTTTCTTCCGTGTCAAATTACAATTTTGCTCCCAGTGTAAAATTACACACATGCTATCGTTTTAGTGTTTTTTAGAAAAGTGTAAAATGCCATTTTAGTCCCTGTGGTTTGGGCCATTTTGCCAGTTTAGTCCAAAGGTTTCATTTTTAACCTGTGGGTCCAAAAAGGTTTCACAGTTGCCATTTTAGTCCACTGGGTTAACTTCATCCATTTTTTCTGTTAACGAGAAGGCCAATTCTGTCATTTTATATGGCTGAATTGCCCTTTTAGTTAACAGAATTACATACAAAATGACTAAATTGGCCTTCTCGTTAACAGAAAAAATGGATAAAGTTATCCAAGTGGACTAAAATGGCAACTGTGAAACCTTTTTGGACCCACAGGTTAAAAATGAAACCTTTGGACTAAACTGACAAAATGGCCCAAACCACAGGGACTAAAATGGCATTTAACTCTTTAGAAAACTATGTTAGTGTTTTGTTTTAATTGGTTGGCTTGGTGTAATTTTTATTCGCGCCAAGCGGCTGCATGACACGTTTATTTGTCCTGAAAAATTACAATTTTGCCTCCAGATTAAAATTATAGTTTTTCTATCGTTTTAGTTTTTTTAAGCAAAAGTGTGGTAGTGTTTTGTTTTAATCGGCTGACTCGATGTAATTCTTTTGAGATCATGTTATGAGTGGTATGTACAAGTAATCGAAACACAGACGTACATGTTATGAGAGAAATATGCGGGGAAAAAACTAGTTTAATATATAAATAACCAATACGTACAACCTGAAAAGCTATATGCACAAAATCTTTTCATGCACAAGAGGCGCGCATCATACTTGCCTCAAGTAGTTTTATATTGTTGTGCCTCAAGTGCACCTTTTGTGCACTAATAGTTAAAATCTCGAGGACTTGCACCTCGTGTCAATACACGCTTTGTAAAACTCACGCAAGACTAGACCAAATAACGATAAGGAAGGCCAAAACCTGACTCTTATAATTCCTTAGCCTTTGGTCGTGAGTCTACTGCTATCTTTTGTCGTAATTCGCAGTACAAATTTTTGCTCTATTAGCAAGATTAAAAGTTGTCAGACTCACCACAATATCAAGGTGTATCAGATGGATATAAAGGGTGCATGTCATAGTTCCCCAAATCCTCTAGTCTCAAATCTCGATTACTCACGTCTCAAAAGGTGAGTTCGAGCGAATCTTCTATTCTTTTATAGCCGTGAGTTGTGGTTCTTCTGTTCATCCTTCTGTAGCTGCTAAACTACTAAAGAGAGAAAAGGGAGACAAATCTTTGCATATAAAAGAGACAAATACGACACTTTAAAGGTAAGTGATCTTGAGCGACTGACATGAGCTGCATTAGATCCATGTATCGCATACTTCATGTGTCAAACACAAGCAAACTCACCAAACCACGCGACTCGAGTTGAAAACAAGCTGAATACAAGCTCAACTTTCAACTCAGCTTGGAGATTACATGCCGAGTCAGCTTGATTCATATTATAACAAGCTCAAGTGCGAGTTAATGTTGGCTCAGCTCAACTCGTTTGTTGAACAATCCTAGTGAGATATTTAAAACTTAAAAACACAATGTTGTTAAAGAGATTGAATAAATGTGCTACAAAACTGCTTCTTACAACTAAATGCTCCACCAAATTCTTCGCGTCTCATATCTGAAGATGTTAAAAGAGTTTTCAAGAAGTTCTCTAACCTAAAAAAATCAATTTTTCAGACACAAAACCACCATCGTTTTCGTAAGTGGCACACTTGGTGATTATAAGATTCTGTTTCTATAACTCGTTTTCTAACATCAATGGCACTCAAGTTCCATTGAGCCTCTCGATGTAAGCACATGATATTTGATAAACAAATTAAACAGAATTGTAACGCTGTCAACATACAACAAGAAATTAACTTATCTTGATGTCTCGAAGAAGCCGAGCAGCCATAGCTCCATATCTTCTGGCTTCCCAATCACTAATAGTTCGGGATTCTTGCGGCGCTTCATTATGCGCTTCATCTTCAACTTTTTCAGTTGCATCAGCTTCATCGTCAATTTTTTCAGCTGCGTTATTTTCGGTTACGGGATCAAGAGTCGGGATTCCCTCTGGAGTCTTTAACGTCATGATGTAAAGCTGTATGCTTGGATGCCGATACTTGATGTCCATCTGCAGAACAAAATACGTTTAAATATTCCCTCTCGAGTCTTTAATATTAATTTTGAAGAACGTTTAAACACGTTTGTAGTTGTAGAATCACATATACCTTTGATTTGGGAACCGTTTTCACCTCAAAATGCTTCTTCCATAACTGAATCATT